>JAYJMI010666600.1:9082-20262 GCA_036873855.1 Sarsia tubulosa
ACCGATTTTTTACTGATATTTGGAAAAAATTTCATGAAAAGTTTGAAAAAAGCATATTTCGCACAGACCAATTTTCGCGGAAAATGACACAATCTGTGAAATACGCGAAAATTAATCCACTTAAGGTATAATATATCATTTCTTTCAGATGCTACCAATGAAAGAAATTTCTATGGTCAGATATGATCAGATTTCACATTCTTTGACTAAAACTTGTGCCGCCATTACTTGATATCAATGTTGACAAAGGGAGGGGGAAAATTTTATGCTGAACCAGGCTGAACCCTAAAGAAAATATTTAACCAAATTTGATTAACAACAACTTGCGGTTAATATGCAAACTCTTCACTTCTATATTTTGCTTGTCACTACACAGAATATATAAGATCACACATTTTGTTCATTTTTTTTGTATTTCAAAAGCTTCATTCAATAAAATAATGTGTAATACTGTACAAGACAACTTATTTTATTCAAAGTTGTTTTTATTTTCTATTTTAGATTTATACTTTGACCTTTACAAAAATGCAGTATTCAATAATTCTGTCAATCTTTGTGGCATTTAGAATGATTTAATACTAGAAAAAGTATTTTCCCTTAGGGCATGCCTAAGCACTTAAGTAATTATACCATTCATTTATGATGAGTCATTATTAATAGATTGACCTTTAACACTGAAATTAATAATAATACATGTGTTAAATCCTTTTGCTATATTTTATCCTAGTATTTATAATTAAGAGATTTTTTCTAAAATTTTGAAAAAGTATTTGATTTATATCACAAGGAATGTTATTATTTGTTCACTATGAAAAGTTATTTTTTCAATGATTAATTCATTTTTTTCTCTCGTGTTATTGTTTTATTAAAGAGACATAAAAGATGATTTGACAAAATGTAAACATTCTTGAATGTTCATAAAGATTAAATAGTTAAGTTATATGGACACACTACTGTGGGAAACATTTTATTCTCTATATTTTTTACACTGCTGTTGCTAAAGAGATATATTTAACTCTTTAGTTTTATGTTGAATTAAAAGAGATATAAATATATTCTGTAATTAAAAAAATGATGTAATGCTGTTGTCAGCAGAAATTTTAAACATTTTTATATTCAAATATAAAAAACAACACAGTTTTTAAAGAAATAAATCTTGTTTAAAAAAATATTATATAAAGTTAATGAAATTATGTTTAAACATATTGTTATTTTTGATTCAAATGGACATGCTAAAAAAATAGAGTTTTAAAGATTAAAAAAAAGTTTATGGCAAATTATGTCAAAGTCATATAAAGTGACAATGTTAAGATGAAGTTAATTTCCTATTTATCTTTGATAATGTAATTGTCAGCCATTATCATACTTGTTTTTTGAATATAGACATGTGTTGTAATTAATGATTTTATGTATTTTTAGTAAAACGTGTTTTGATGAAATATTGAAGTTTATGAGAATATGTCAGCCCTTGTTGCTGTTAACTGTAGAAAAGGATACAATAAAACTTTTATAGTGTTTCATAATATGAATTACTGTAGCCTTTTGTTTCTCGTCCTAACACGACCCTCTCTCCAGAGGTAGGAAATAAGATGTCTAAGTGTTTTCGAATATATATTTTTAAAATCTAGAGTTAAAGTCACTAGAGTTTTTTCTGTGCTCTGACATGTAGTTGTACTGTTACTGATGGAACTAGAAATCATTAGTATTTATATAGTTGGCCCCTTTTCTCACGATTTAGTCATGTTTGTCATCCTAGAAATACATTCTATTTAATTTATGATTTTTTTTATCTTTTTTCAGGCAATATAAATGAAACTAATAAATATGAATTGCAAATATTGTCCACCAGGGCAAAAAATGGTTGCTTTGTGTAACGCGACCCATCCTACAATATGTGTGGACTGTCTGAGTGGCACATTCTCTTCAAATTATTCACATGATACAAGTTGTGAAAGGTATGTTAGTTTCATGTTTTATTCTGTGACGTTTTAAAAGTTTCTAACTGAATTTACTGACATGGAGATTCTCATTTAACATTTAATTCTTTTTGTTGTTTCGGGACCTATTCTGGTAACAAAACCCTAAACAATTTTACTAAAACAGCGCTCTCTTCACCCTGATTTAAATTAAAACAACTGTTTTGAAGAAAATTCTAATTGAAGACGATGCCTCTCATTTCTAGAAAAGAGCATGTGTTTATGATAAATTTGTTGTTGTTTACTCATAGATGTTCAAGTTGTATGAGAAAGCAAGTAATAAAACACCATTGCACGCGTACCCTAAATACAAAATGTACCTGCCCAAAAGGTTTTATATATAACCCTTATAAACCTTGTATGAAATGTCCAGAGGTAAATAACTTATTAAACTTAAAACTTATAAAATGTTTTGTTTTGATTTATTACAGTACTATTACAGTACATTTAGTACAGTTTATTTTTATAAAACACGTTGCTTGTTTCCAGGCTTGGTTATAATAGGATAAGAACTTCAAATACTTACAATATGTTACTTCTTTCAAACGTACAATACTAAAGGCATAAATTAGAACCAGTTTGTCAGGTTTTTAATTCATACCAAACCTCATTTATTTTATTATTTTACATTTCATAGGGTACCACCTCGATCGATAATATCTGTTCCACAGTAAAAGAACCCCCGGATCCGACTAGTAAAAAACCTCCTCCAGGTGGAGGGCGGAATGAAACTGGTACTCTTAATAATTGTAAGTCATATTTAATTCTGTTGTGTTTCTACAAGGAAAGTATTTTTAGTATTATTTAGAGTATTTTCAATGATTCCTGTTATCTAAACTTGCTTACTATTTCTGTGGTTATGTTCAGTGAAAACATTGTGTGAAAACATTGTTTTACCGAGATTTCTAGGGATTCTTTAAAAATTCAATTTTTATCTTGATTTTTGGACTCCCGGCTTTGGCCAATGGAATCCTATAAATTCAGGCTTGTCCGTCCGTTCGTCTGTTACCAACTTTTCTCAGAATTGCCTCGTTATTTTTTTCTGATTTTTTGCATGATGTTAGGCATCCATAATGGCTAAAAACTGACAGAGCCGGATTTTTCTAGAAAATTCTCGTTTTCTCAAAATTTGGGTAAATGGGGCAAATTTGGGCCCAAAATAGACATTTTGCCCTGTATATCAAGATACTTTCATTAGATTTTTCTAGTTTTGTACATTATTTTAGAGCATAATAAGAGGTACAAAGTGACACTATTCCTATATTTCCGAAAATACTTTTTTTGGGCAAGCGAGGCAAACATTTGCCCTGTATCTCCAGATCCGTTCCTTAGATTTTATATTTTTGTACATTATGTTAGAGCATATTAAGAGGTAAAAAAAATGACACTATTCCTATATTTCTAAAAATCTCGTTTTGGACAAGTAAGGCAAATTTTGTTTGTTCATTAGATTTTCCCATTTATCTAAAAAATAAATACTGGGAGTCCACTAGTCAATCTTTCTTGTTTTGGTCGAAAGTGCTATAAAATATGATAAAGCATTCCGATTGGCTATGTAGTCAAGCAGAAGTAAATTTCGCTTGAAACATATCAAAATCAGATATTTTTACACTTATTTTTTTGCCTATTTCATCATCAATGTCATTCATTATTGTGCGTTCTTGTTCATTTTCAGATGAAGGTTTAACGATAGGACTTGGCATTGGATTCTTTGTATTTATTATTATATTCGCGATATTTTTTTATTTATGGTACAGAAAAAGATCTGCCAGAGGTGAGTTTTATGGTATAAAGAGCAAATAATTGATGTAATTGTTTGACTTTTACAGAGTAGAAAATTCTAGCTATCTAATCTTGTGAACACAAACTACGCAAGGCATTACATCTGATATCGGCTCTTTAAAAAAATAATTATCTTTTTCGATATATTTTAGAAATTGTTTGCCTGATTTAAAGGTTAAGTGTTGCGTAAGGATACAATGAGCTTTGTTTTGATTAATCAAAAACATATGCATATTCTGTGAAATATATATAATACAGAAATCTTTTATTTGAAATATAGAAGTAACTAATCATAAATTTAAGACATTTGCTTTGCTTATACGTGAATAACACATTCACTTTAAACTTTTTCTACAGTGAATCTCCTCCCTCTGGGAGTACTTAAACTCGCCTGCTAGGATTCTTAAAGTATATCCAACGCTCCTGTGTTAGTATAGTATAAACTAGCTCTATAGATACCAAATTGGACCAATTGAAGCTCTTAAAAACATTCACCTTTTGACATTACAGCCTCATCTCAAGTGAAAATTTTACTAATGTCTATAATTTGTTTATTTTTATCGTCGTTTCATTATTACAAGTTTCGATATACCTTTAAATCTAATATATTTCAATAGTTTCAATCTTTTTTAAAAGTTTTGATATACCTATAAAAATCTTAATATATTTTGTATTTTAGGTCGACAACATCAAACAGTGGTAGCTCCAGGTAAATATTATCATATTATCATATTAGTAATATAATCTTTAAGTGACATCATGTAGGAGTGTAGTTAAGATAGTTAAAAACTTCAGTTGATGGAAGACACTCGTTACTTTTTTTTATTTTTAGCAATATTTCGAGATGTGACCTCATCGTCAGGCTAATATAGGCTGTAAATAAAAAAACTAAAATTACACGTTAAAAAACCGTCAATATGACGTCAAGGACGTCATTGCAATGTTTTTCATGAGTTTTGTTTTAATCAGACTATTTATTCTTATGATTATCTATAGACACTAATATATTTGTTTAGATTTATATAAAGATATTCATCAAGAAACACCAGAGCTACCACATAAAAAACATCACTATCATAATGGTGAGTGCTGTATTCTTCAGTCTATTCATGTTCTCCTAACATTTTCAATTCAGATTTTTTTCTTACAAGAATCTATTAAACCTGTCCCTAACCCTAACCCTTTTAGACCCCTCTTAATAATACCAGAAAAACTGTTTTTATTTTAAGAACGTCGAATTTGTTTACGTCATTTTGAAAATGAGGTTATTCAATATCTCACTGTCCAAAACTATCTGCGGACTACCTATTTGCCTTCCAATCTGTATTGGTATATAGCTCACAGGATTATGTTCTGATTATTTTCTGATGGTTGGTTAGTTTTAGATGGTTTTTTCTTCATGTTGACTTCAATTCAAGCTGTGATGTATTTAATAAATGAGATTTTAATTTTCTTCTTTTTAGTTAACGCTTATGCACCGAATCCGCACGTATCTAGTAAGTTATTTGTTTTTACTTACCAATTGCATCTAATCGTGCTATAATTTGAAAATATTAAAGGTTTAATTTTTGCCACAACATCTTCCATAAAGGTGCTTTTATCTTATAATGTCTCTATTATCTCTTCAGTCCATTCATAAAACCTTTTATTTAAGCTCCATACTCTGAAATCACATTATACATAAGGTTTCTAACCTCTCATTTGTTTTCTTTTAGGAAAAATCACACCAACACCTCTCTCAGATAGCACCTTCCCATCAGGGCTAATAGATCAACTAAGTATTATGTTAGATATTTCACAGCCAGTTAATTATAGACATTTAGCATGCGCCTTAGGGCTAGACGAACGTTTGATGCGTGTAAATAAAGAACAAAACCCTGTAGAAAAATTATTAAATTATTATTTTACGACTAAAAACCCAACAAAAGAAGAACTTTACGAAGGTTTGGTAGAAATAAAACATTACGATGCAGCTGAAGCTGTTTGGGAGCAGCTGGGACCGCCTAAATATACCTCCCCTGTACGTAATCAACGCCCAATGATGTTATGATCAATAACATCATCCTTTATTATGTTCTTCAAAAAACAAAAAAATCAAATCTAATAGTTATTAATTAATACATTCAAAGCATTCATTCAATGAAGATCAATTAAGAATGTTTTTATACTTTCTGCACCAAATTATATCTCTTTACTCTGTTAATTTATTGACGAATTTTTTTATAAAAATTATCTTTTTTTTTTTGTTTGAAAAAATTAAATATAAATTAACGCATAATTGTATGTTGATCGATTCGTAGTTTTCATATATTTGGTTTTCTTTTGTTAATTTCTCGAAGCAGATATCTAATATATCTAAAAATTATCAACTTTTTCGCCAATTTCTTTCTGTATAAGTCATCAATGTTTTGTATTTTTACTGCAGAAAATTGTTTAGCAACAGGCTTCATGCGACTTCTAAATTATCTTTGCTTATCCATCCATGCCTCAAATAAAAATTCCTTTGGTCTACGTGGTTTAAAATTAATTTTGATTATAAGCTCAGTGCCATTTTCTTCTTCGAGATTTCCTTCGTTTTCCTTGATTTTAGTTTTTTATATTTATGATTTTGACGAAATTTAATTTATTTTCCAAAAATTAGTACTTTTCGAAAAATGTTTCAACGAAAAAAAAATTACAATAGATACTCGCGAACTCGAATTTTACACATTATCTTTCAAAAGAATGTTGTAAAATAAAGTGTAAGTATAGCGAGTTCACGAGTATTTATTCTATTAGAATGATTATATAGATATTATTATTAATTACTATGAAGTTAGAAAGAAATTTTATAGTAGAAATGAAATTTTAAATTATACAGTTTTTTTAATATAGTTATTTTAAAATGAAGAGTAATTTCTACTGTTTTTTCTTCCCTTAATTTATTTTTATATAGATATATGAATATTAAAAAAATAAATAATAAAACATATCTATTTCATAAGTGTGACCAGGACAATTAATCATCACTTAGAAAACCTTATATATAGAAATTTTGAGACTGTTTTTCATGTGAGAAAACAATACAGTGGCCGCCACACTTGTGAAATAGAATTTATTTTATGATCAAAAATGTTAATCTTTGTTTGTTTTAAATGTTGTTTTTTCCAGCTTTTCATATTATTTTTTTACGTAAACTTGTTTTTTCGATAGAATCTCTTTTGCCACTTTCCTTTGATTCAGTTCAAATTTTTGAAAAAAAAAAAAAAAAATCAATCTATTTACGCTTGAAAGGTGTCGTGAACAACCATAAACATAAGTCTATTTGTTAAGATGACGTTTTTTATCAAGTGATCCAATAAAATACATTTGTGTCTCCTCTTGTAAACTTTAAGTGAGTGTTAATTCCTTGAAAGAATTTTTATAATCTTTTAGTGGCTTTGTTGAAATTTTATATCCCTTTTATATTCTTATTTTACCACCAGCGTGGGCGAATCTTTGGATTAAATTGTCCTAAATTATTTAATTGTCTTTGGACTAGATATTTGTTTACCGTTCTTTACTTTTTGTATTCCAAAAGTCTCTTCGCTGAATTTATTTTGGACTAATCAGAGGTTTTCAGATATGAAGTGAAAAGACTTTTAAAATAAAGTTTAGTTGTTCCCAATTATTTTCCCCGATTCCCTGTTATTTTTCTACGAAATGTTTTTTATTAAACTTATCATATATATAGAAAAAATTATTATCTTTCTAAATATTTTAATTAATCGATTTTATTATACATCTTTAGCTTACGTTTAGACAGGTTTTCATGAGCTTCTGTTATCGGCTGCTTTTTTCGGGCTTTCTTCCATAAAGTTGTTTTATTTCTCAGTAATTTGACACAAAACATTTTATACTTGCTTCATAGACAAACCCCTGTTACGTCTGTAATTGCTTAAAAAAATCCGACATTTTATGACATGATACATGGAAAAAAAGCGAAAAAGAAACGCTGCCAAACTGGTAAATAAGTACTTTATTGTTGAATCGTTACTTTAAGCAGTATGCAATTTATTGTGAAAATAACAAATAAGTTTTTATAACCGCAAATGAAAATAGTTATTTATTTTAGCATGTTGATTGTTGATTGGGGCTTCTTGTTATTGTATAAAAGCTTTTTCGTGAATCATGTAGAAACCAGGAGCCCTATGTAGAAATCAGGAGCCATTAGTAGAAACCCGGAGCTCTATGGTTTTCATCATCATATGATGATAATCTGCGGCACTCTAGTTTAACCGGTATTTTAAACCATGCTTATTATTTTAAACCATGCTTTTAAAACCGATAGATGCTTATGAGAAAATGTCTATAGTATATATATATTTACGTTATTTAATTTAAGTTGTTGCTATGTGTTAGCTATGTGTTATTCACACTGTAAAAGTTGCATCAAAATCTACATTTCTTACAGGGACGTAGCTACACGGCGGGCTTTTCTTATCAAATAATATCTGTAGCTGCGCCCCGGTGATCTTTAATCTTTTTCTAAACTTATTTCCAGTCTATCTAAAAGTCATTACTTAAATTGTTTTTGTGTCTTAGATAAAAACTTCCATACCAAATTAAATTTTATGAAACAAATTCGCTTTCCCTTTACTCAAAACTAAGTATCTCTCGAACAGTTGCTGGTTTGTCTAGTTGCAAGATTAGGTACTCAAAACTACGTATCTCCAACAGTTGCTAGTTTGTCTATTTGCAAGTATCTCTCGAACAGTTGCTAGTTTTTCTATTTGCAAGATAAGGGCAAGGTCTTCCTTGATATTCTCTAAGAGGCAGTTTTAATATTCTCTAAGAGGCAGTCTTTCTATTTCTCTTTAGTTTCATGGTCCGTATTGATGCATCCTAAAGTTTATATATATTGTATACATTTTTATTTAAAAGAAATTTAATATTTTTTCCATCATGTCAAACTTATATATAAAAAAGACTGTCTCTTAAATTGCGTCCTCGTTTTTCGTTATACCAATTTACGATTGATATCCAATCTTTAATTATTGAAATATTAACCCTAAAAAACGCTGGTGATGTCGCTAGAAATTTCCAAAGAAACGTTGCTTCTAGCTAGACTGTCACGCCCTATCAGCCTTATAAGTATTGATTATAGCTACGCTAGACCGTCACGCCCTATCAGCTTTATCATTTTAATTTCAGACATTCAACATGTTTAAAACTCCCCATTTTGTTATATTTAAAGAAACAGCGATGGCTAAGATATACAAAATTCAGATTATCCGAAATTCCAATTTGTAAACCCGATCTGTGATGACATTTGAGATAAAAATATTAAATGTAAGGGTATTTACATTTAATGTTCTAAGCATGTCATGGCCATTAATTTTGAAGGGAATTTACTTTAGGAAAAATATTTAAAACGTGTCTAAACAATATACTATCGTGCCATTGCAGATATCATATATTTGAAACCACTTAAGCATCTCAGCTTGATTTATTTCAAATGAATGAGCTACATAAATATGTGGTCGATGATGTCATTATTTAAATGTTTGTTTTAAGATCTTAAAGAGTTCCTTTTGAGCAGTATAATTTTTCCAATTCTTTTTTAATAAAAGTTGAAAACACTTCAAAAACGCGAAAAACTTAAACTTATGATGATTATACGACGTTAAAGATATTACAATAAAACTATGTTAAGTTAGAATTTTTTTACTGTCAATATTCTTCTTTCTGTCCAATCGTAACTGGCGTGTTCATGAAAGAGATTAAATCGATATATAGGAGACATCGATTGTCGAAGTAATATGATCTCTAAAGTTTGTTTTGCCGAAAATATCTTTTGCTTGAACGCTAACCGAACTTTTATACTAGGACATTGATATAAACCACATATCCTATTAAATTTGATAATTAAATTGAATCTTGAGTGAAAATTTTATATCTGACGTATCGCATATTAACGAAATACGTTTATTTCGATGACCGTTAATTTTGACACGCGTGCCGACACCACTTGACAAAGTTATGAGAAAATTAAATATAAAACCAAAATACATAAAAATTATTCTCATGTTTAGAAAAGAGAACAGTTTTTTTATACAAGACATATATCAAATATTTGTTCTGTTAGGATCGGAAAAAATTCCTTTAAGTCAACCTAAAGTCCAACAGCATCAAAGATTTTTTTTGTTGAGTCAGAAGTTTTTAAGCAGGTTCTCGCATTTTATAATCTTCGTACAAAGTGTACTTTGTAATTACTAATCAGGGCCCATGGGTATACCCCCCATAAAAAACCTACCTACCTGCTTTTTACCTTTCAGAAAAATATAATCAACCTTACTCCTTTTTTTGTAGTTGCCTACCCTGTTTTTGACCTGGGCTATATCTGTTGAACGATACATTTAAATCGATACATTAGATTTAAAACAACACTCAATACTTTTTTGTAACAGTGCTTCAAAACATTGATGTGTTGCACCAAGCACCTAATCAATTGGATGTCAATGCACCAAGCACCTAATCAATTGGTATGTTGCACCAAGCACCTAATCAATTGGTATGTTGCACCAAGCACCTAATCAATTGGATGTCAAATATGTTGATCGCCTGAGACGTCATTTGAAAACAGTGGAATATTTTTTAAAAATGCAAAAATCTCTGGAACCAGCTATGAGAAAAAATATATTCACTATCTTTTCCTTCATCTAATTTTCGAACTGGATTGAACTAAAGCATTTGTTTTAACAAATGAAAAAAGCAACTTCCCTAACAAAGACATTCCTCGTCCATTTTTCAAATTTATATATATCTCTTTGAACTAATAGAGGTCATATATTGAAGAAGGGCTTATTTATTTTTGAAAACAATGATTAAAAATATCTTCCTGCACCCGGAAATTCTTAAAGCAAAAGAAAACTAATCGATTGTATACAATAAAACAAATCTAAAGTTTTCTCAGAAGTTTCATATTTCTTAGCAAAAATGAATCGCAAGCAATTATTTTGTTAAGGATTATAATTGATATAAGCTTATATTATATTGATAGACACAGCATGAATGGTATTTTTGTAGTATAACTTGACGATGACTCATCACTGTCTCAAATTATATGCTTTATTAGCAAAATATTACTATACGTGGATATAACAAAACTCGCTTCCAGTGCTTTTTTGACTGACAGTTTTTTCGAAGCCAAAAAAGAACGTTATACTTTACTTTACTAATAGATCGATAGATAAGATACATCTTTTTATTAGCGAAAATTGATCGAAAACCCAAAAATCCACCCGAAGGTATTTAAAAATGCAGAACAACTAAGACAATTCTGTAGTGGTACTCTGTTTTTCTATTTTACTTCTATTTAGTTACTGAAATGTTTATAAAAAGCATAGACTTTAAAAAAGTCGTTATAAAAAAGAAAATACGCACGGAAAATGTGAGATAAAC
>JAYJMI010666601.1:0-14530 GCA_036873855.1 Sarsia tubulosa
TTGGTGCTTCGATTAGTTCACTGGGTTTTATATCTTTTGACAGATACATTTATATTTCAAGATCAAATAAGTATAAAGAAGTAATGACAAAACCACGTGTGATACTTTCTTTAACTGCAATTTGGACTTTATCTGCAATAATCTTTTTTTTACAATACATCAATAAAGAGATATATTTTTCTTGTCTCAGCATAGGAATCATAATTTTTTATATTGTTATGATCGTATCATATATTAAAATTATTAAATTTATAAAGAATCATGAAGGAAACATGCGTTTGCATACATCAACTGCAACGGTTTATGACGAAAATCAAGTCTGTTTAATAATGGAAAAAACAACTTCTCAAAAAAATTCAAATCAAACTGAAATGCAATTGAAAGTTACGAAATCGATCACACTTTTGATATTATGTTTTGGTTTATTTATGTTCCCAGGATTTTTTGTTCACTTACTAAGTATAATCGTAAAAAGGTTTGACATTTTATCACCAGCTGCATATTATTGGATATGTATATGTATTCTACTAGCAGCTCATATAAACTCTTGTATCAACCCAGTAATATACTTACATAAAAATCCTGAATTTATAAAAGGATACAGAAAGTTATTTAAATGAAAATATAGAATAACTTTCAAAAACTTTTTTTGCTGAAGTCAATAATTTGAATAATAAATTATATATATGTTGATATTGATATTACCTATATTTTTAAAACTAATTTGAAAAAATGTATTAACTGTAGAAGCTTTTGAGTTGCTTTTTTAACATGTGGTTATTTTGAGCACTTGTGTATTGATTTAGCAATAGATCACAAGCACGCAGGATTCCTCCCACTCATTATCTCAAAAACTATAAATGGCCTTCCTACACTCTTTTTTATAAGAACAGGGAAAATTGGGGTCGAGCCTCGTTGTTGTTAGCATTTAGTCCAAAATAAGGCTCAAATGTTCTTATTTCGTATTGGTTTGTTCTCATTCTTTTATCAATTAAGAACAAATAAAATCATTTTGAGGCTCGTTGTTCTTACTTTCCTATGAATAAGAACATTTTTTTGTTCGTTCGAGGATCAATGTTCTTATTTTTCAATAAACAAAATTATGAAAATTTTTCAATAACTACATTCAGACCCATATTCAAATCCATATTCAAATCACTGTTTGAATTATCGTTATACCTTAGCAACCTGCACAAAATTAAAAATCAAACTCCTGAAACGATGATGGGGCCTTAGGGTCTATATTATAGCATAAAAAGATTTGTCTACTGACCACCCCTATATTGATAGAATTCGTGCGATTCGTTTCTGAATATCGTTCTGAATATAAATCAAAAATATTTTTTGCCAATAATATCTCGGATGGAGAACCAAACTAAAAATCAAGCTCCTGAAACAATGATGGGGCCCTAAGGTCTATAATACTGCATAAAAAGATTTTTCGACTGACCACCCCTATATTGATAGAGTTCGTGCGATTCGTTTCTGAATATCGTTCTAGATATAAATCAAACATATTTCTTGCCAATAATATCTCGAATGGAGAACCAAATTAAAAATCAAACTCTTGAAACGATGATGGGGCCCTAGGGTCTATATTATGGTGTATTTTTTATGCTTCACATTTGGTGCAAGCTATAATTCCAGTAAAGGGGTTACGGTCTTTAAGAACTTAACGACCCTACTTATAACTCCAGCTCATTTCAGGTAAACTTGTTCTATCTGGTGCTACTGTCATAAGCAGGAACTACTCTGAGGTAAGCAGTAAAACCTGTTCCCTCAACCAAAAAAATATAAAAGAAATAAAAATAATATAACATAACATATTGTTTGGATTAGTCGATCTTCTTTTTTTTATTATTGCCTCCTTCTTATCAATTTATAATACCTTTGTGTTAATTTCACTATAGTTGAGTTTCTACTGAAGATTGTTCAGCAGACTTAAAATATGGGGAACTATGTTTATAACGAAATTTATAGATTGGTTATTTATGTTTTAGGTGACCCTGCTCAATTGTATTACTGTAGCTAGTCTAGAAATAAGGGTCGAAACTATGCTATAGTAAGTTATGCAATCAATAAATCTAATAGCAAGCCAAATATGATTAGAACTATCTATTTCGATATTTAGTTATAATTATAACTTGTATGTTATGTGTGTATTATTTTTGATAAGGTTTGGTAATGTTTTTATAAGTATTATAATGTGTATGTCTGGTTATGAAGTCTCTTCTATTCTATTTTTTATTTTCGCTATCCTATGTTAACATTTCAGAATATACCTATATATTTTTTCTTAAAATACCACAAATGCAAAAATGTGGTTAAATAAAGAGAGATTTATTTTAATATAAGTATGTTGAGTACTGAAGTTGAATTTGATAACAAAAACCAACAACAACACTTAATAATAAAAAAATATTAACCGATTGATTTTGAAGTATGAAGTCTGACGAATACTACAAAATTGATGCTTTTGCTTAATTTTTAGCAACGTTTTTTTTTATTTCAATTTTGTTTTGAAAATGTTATATGTTTTATATTAATTCAGCAAACGTTTTATAGAGGCTTTTGACATTTACCACGATTCTTATGATATCAATACTTTCATTTTATTTTACCCATGTCTTTATCGTTTTCAAGATTTCCTAACAGCGATGCTAACATTTCTGTCACTGAATATTCCAGGATTCCATAATATAGTCGGATGGTTACGAGATATATTATCCAATATCCGATATATTATCAGATATATTTTTATTATTATATTGGCTCTCCATCCGTGATATTATTGGCAAGAAATATTTTTTGATCCATATTCAAAACGATATTCAGAAACGAATCGCACGAATTCTAACAATATAGAGGTGGTCAGTCGAAAAATATCTTTATGCCATAATATAGACTTTGGGGCCCCATCATCGTTTCAGGAGTTTGATTTTTAATTTGGCTTTCCATCCGAGATATTATTGGCAAGAAATATTTTTGATCCATATTCAAAACGATATGCAGAAACGAATCGCACGAATTCTATCGAGTATCGCAAACATCTATTAGTTGTGAAGGTTCAGATTCGTAAACTTCACATTCAAACATAAAATGTTTCACATCTTCGATTTCTTTAAGACATTTACATATTGATGAATTGACTACTCCTATCGTTTGGAGGTAATAGTTAAGGCGATTGTGACCAGTGAATATCTGTATCAAACGGTGATCATATATTATATTAAAGTTGTAGATATCTTTGATGAACTGTTTAACATTACTTCCTTTTGTGCCATTATTCCATCGACGAAGAGAGGTTTCTCGATGATGTTTTTTGGTACTTTCAATGACAAACTATTAATGGGTAAAGGTATTTGTAAAACTTTCGTAGAAGATTTTGCAGCTAGTTTTGCGTAGTAATCTGCTGTTTCGTTACCTTTTATATTTTCATGGGCTGGACACTAGTGAGTTTGTACATTTCTGTTGTTGCTGTTATTTAATCTTTCAATACGTATTTTGACATCCGTAATAAGTGTTGATAATTTGTTGTCAAATGATTTTAATTTCATGAATGAACTTTGTGAATCAGTAAATATGATGGTATTTCAGTGAATATTGTTATTTTTTATTATTGTTAAGCTCATTAGGATTGCTGACATTTCCGCTTGATAAATACTATTTTCGTCTCTTAATTTACCAATGACTGTATATCCTGGTAGTTCTTTTTCGTATGATACGACTGCTAATGCGGTACCGTTTGCTGATTCTGACCCATCGGTAAAAATTCTGTTTATAGAATTATCGTTGTTCTATCGATATAGGGGTGGTCAGTGAAAAAATCTTTTTATGCCATAATATAGACCCTAGGGCTCCATTATCGTTTCAGGAGTTTGATTTTAACTTTGTGCAGGTTGTTAACGATAATTCAAACAGTGATATGTGAATATGGATTTGAATATAGTTCTAGAAAGATTTTCATAAAGTTTAAACTGTGTATGTCTGGCTATGTATGCTTCTATTCTCTTTTTTTATTTTTCTCTATCTTATTTTAACATTTAAGAATATATAGCTTTATGCAAAGCCCACTATCCTTGTAATAGTTTGAGCACTTTGGCCCCTTTTAATTTTCACGCAATTCCAATCTATGTGGTTTACTACTAAGTTTAGTTTTGTTCCAAGTTGCTGAGCTGTTCTACAGCGAAAGACGTGTCTGCAAATTGAACTATATTGGTATTCCATATGTTTCAATATAAGTTCTTATATAACTTCTATAGTTTCTGAGATAATAAAAAATTTAAGAGAAAAAATGAGGCTCGTGTTCTTATACAATTGTTCTTACTCAGTAAATAGAGTGTAAGCCAATCAAAGTTATCAAATAAGAGTAAGCCCTAGGGAACTGCCTGATACAGAAGTAAAGAAAATACCCATGGTTACTTGCAACTTTATTGTTTTTAATTTAATTCTTCAAGGTGTATTTTCAAATATTTTATTATCTTAGTTCTTGTTTCATCTAAAGGAGAGTAATTCCTAAAATTTTCTTAAACAAACTGATTTTAATTTATTATAACATTAAACAGTATAGAATGGATGCCATAGTATTGCGTATTTAAAATGGGAACCACAAACTGATCTCTCTGTGAGAATCTGGTAAAGTAACACTGATGACAAAGTCTTCAAATAAAGTGACGAAGAAGAAGAAGAAGAAAAAATTAGAAAAGGGAAGAAAATTTAAAGGGATTCTGACATATAAAAGGAATTCTGAATGAATAATAAATTATGACATATATCTTTTTCAACCTTTAGTATCTTAAACTATTTTTTTCAAGTATAGTAAAAAACAATACTGATAAACTTCTGCTCTCAGTTATTTTTTAAAATACAACAAATCAACAAATATTTCTATGGAATAAAAAGAGACGTCACTTGCACTTTACTGTTTGTTTTTGAGGGAGAAGCAAAAAGTAGAAAGTCAATAATTACAAATCATAGTTTACTTTTGAGGGGGGAGCAAAAGAGAAAGTTTACTTTTAGTATTAAAAAAAAATTTAGTTGCAAAAAATACAAATGTTTACTTTTAAAATACTTATACAATTCTACTAATTAGATGCAACAATCAATAAGTGTTTTCGTAATATGCACTCCTAAAGAAATTGGAAAATCAACACGAAAGTTTTCATTAAACAACTAATTCCTTAAGCTATAGTTTCTAATCGTCAAACTTAAATAACATTTATATCAAATTACAGACAAAACGGTATATAAAAGTCTTTACTGTGTCGGGAAAAAGCAAGGTTTAATTGTTTACGTACATACTAAGTATGGAACCATGTTTACTAGAAAACGAAATTTATGCAGAGAGATTGTACATTTCAATACCGTTAGTCATAATATTTGCAGTAATTGCAATAGTAGCAACCATTGGAAATAGAATAAGTTTAATAATATTCTTTAAGTATTGCGAACGAAGCTACAATAACATATTTATAATTTCTTTATGTTTATCAGATTTTTTAACTGGTGCATTATCATCTCCTTTAAATGCATGGCAAATATACGATGGGGAATTATACAACCATTGCGAATTTCACTTCATTCGAAGATTTACTACAGTCAACGTGGTTGGTGCTTCGATTAATTCACTGGCTTGTATATCTTTGGACAAATACCTTTATACTACAAGGTCATACAAGTATAAACAACTAGTGACAAAGACACGTGTGGTATTTTTATTAATCCTGATTTGGACTATTCCTGCTATAATTTTTTTATCACAATATATCCATATATTTCTATATCTGTCTTGTCTAAGCATAGCAGTCATAATTCCCTATGTTGTTATGATCATATCATATGTTCAAATTATTAAAACAGTAAAGAATCATGAAAGAAACATGCGTTTGCATTCATCAACTGTAGTAACTTATGACGAAAATGAAGTCTCTTTGAGAGTTGAAACACCAAATTCACAAAACAATGGAAGTCAAACTGAAATGCAATTAAAAGTTACAAAATCAGTCACACTTTTGATATTATGTTTTGGTTTAACTATGTTTCCAGGGTTTTTCTTTGGCTTGCTTAGTTTAATTGTAAAAAAGCTTGACATTGTATCACCAGCTGCATATTATTGGATATATATAGTTATTTTACTAGCAGCTCATATAAACTCTTGTATTAATCCTGTAATTTACTTACGTAAAAATCCTGAATTTATAAAAGGTTGCAGAAAGTTATTGAAATGAAAATTTAGAATTGTTTCAAATGAAGTAAATTGCTGATGTTAATAAATTGAGAAATGTAATATTTGTTCTTTGTGGGGCTCTTTTGTGTTGAATTAGTTAGCCCCCTCTCCCTATTATCTTGAAAACTATAAAGAGCATAGACTAGATTAAGTTGGTTTTCAGAATACCAACCCCGTCTTAAAAAACATTTGACTCGGACGACCCTCCTTCCATTTTTTCGAGATTTTGACTAAAACTAGTCTATAAAGAGGTGAATATTATAACGTAAATAGCCATGTTACCGCCTGTAGCGCAATGGTAGAGTGCTCGACTACGGAGCGGGAGGTTGCGGGTTCGATCCCCAGCCGGGTCATACCAAAGACTTTAAAAAAGGTACTCGACGCCTCTCTGCTGTGCACTCAGCAATAAAGAGAAGGGTCGAGGGTCAGTGGAGAAATCCAGGGAGAGGAGTTGCTCCCAATTGAATTGTTGCCAATTGAAAAGGGAGCCTTCGGGTCGCCCTCGACCGCGGTCAACAAACTTACTTACTACTTACTAAATAGCCATGTTATTATTAAGTTTTTTTATCGTTTAGTTTCTACGGCAGGAATTGTTTATTAAGTTTGTAAAATTCAATATGACTATGTTTCTTTAATTATATTCTGCCAATTATTACTTTCACATATTTTGCAAAGTTGACTTAAAATTGAGACGAAAACATATTGCTTTTGTCAAACTAAGTTTTTTGAAATAATTTTGCCTGCTTTCTGATTGTCCTTCAGTTTAGATCTTCAAATATAGTCATAAAAAAGTTGTTATAACCTTAGTATTAATTAATCAGATTAAAGGTCAATATAACGTCATCAGATTTCAATATCATTTGAAAAACTTAGGTGGTAATTTTGTTTGTTATGTCTTAGTTCCAAAATTATTGCATTTTCAGTATTACTACCATCAAAAAAAGTTTAGGAAAAAATTCGCTAAAATATTTTTAAAACGAAACTTACTTGGAATTTAACCAGGAAATTTTGGTAGCACCTAAAGAGCATTTAAATTCGCCAAAAGATTTTGAAAATTTCTTAAAAATATATATATATTCTTTTGGGCAGAAACAATTTTTCTGATTTAAAAGTTTTAAACTCTGTTTGTTTTTATTTTAACTGCCACATGTCTCTATAAAGGCACATGATGATAATGGCGGTTGAACACATGAACCAGTAGCTCAGTTGGTAGAGCGAATGGTCTAAATCTCAAATCCCACCTGGTTCGAAGTTTTCGGACTTCGAGCGTAGGTCCGTCTAGCAACTGCAGTGTTAGTATTCCTTCCAATAAACATCCATCATAAAATTCTTAAATCCTTCATAAAATAAATTTGAAAAGTAATTTTAGTGATATCAAATGAAGATTATGAATTATTATATTTTTTTTTTCATTTTACAAATAACCACAAGAGATTAGATTGGTAAACGAACGAAAGCAGAAACAAACCCTTATAAACCCGTATATTTAACTTTTTTAAGTGATGATTCTTTAATTTTTAAATTCAACGACGAAATATTCAGTTGTAGTAATTACGAAGGATAGGTTATTTTGAAAAAAACATTAGAGTAGAAGAGAAGAGTCATTTCTTTAGTGATTGAAAACTGCTTCCAATCAGTATACTTGAGAAACGTTTTCTTGGTAAAAGTTTTTCTTGTCATGTTTTGTTACCAAACTCGTAAACCATCGTTTATATAAGAAATATAAAACGCACTGGGCACATGCGATTGAGATATTTAAATATTTCATATATTCAAACTGAACTCTGACCGGACATATTAAAAAAATCAAATGTAAAAATTCATATAATATTGTTACATGAAGAAAATATAAAAACGATTAAATGAAGAGGCAAAGAAGAGGCAAAAAAACTCATAACATGCTAAATTAGCTATAACTGTATGGACAATACATTTTCTGATAAAATTTGCTGCGACTTTTTTTAAATATTAGTCTTTAATAAGTTCTTCCAAGAATAGTCCGGCAGCCTGGGAGGGGGTCAACTATGGCAGTTTGGGGGACAAATTTAAACCACTTTGAAAAGATAGGGATAGGTTTATAGTTCAAGAAAAAAAATGTTTGTCAGATTCAATTTCCTTGTAGAGTCTATTTTGAGGACCAGATATGCGGTTTTAGACTAACAAAGGTAAGTACCCTTTTACTTTTTCAAAGTTATTTTTATAAATATCAAAACAAATGCCTAGGTTGAATCAGGCTTGAAGAAAAGACGATGAAAAAAAAGGTATTAGAAATCATTTTTCCGTATCATCTCATTTCGGAGACATTGTCAATTCAAGGACCGAAAATAACCCTTTTCGCTGTTTTTCAATGACGTCAGCAGACTATGGAAAACAGTTTAGTCAAATTGAATAAGTGCAAAAGATAGGTCTATCCAAGGACTATCGAAAAATGTTATTATTTGTTGGGTTTACATGAACATTTCTAGATATACTTGCGTTTTAAAGTTGTTTGATTTTGCTGAGTCAGCATTTTTTTGCAATTTTTGGAAATTTTAAACGTTTTTTTTTTAAATTTTATAAGTAGTGAACATTGTCGGTAACAAATATCTACCAGAAATATATGAATATTGTAAACATTAGGTTAGTAGCTCGATTCGCATTGAACTTGATGGAATATGCTTTTTTTTACATATACTTTTATCAGCAATTAATATTAAGGGTATTTTTTATTCTTTTGTATGAAAAATCAACTTGTTTTAGGACTGGAAGTGAAAACCCTATCGAAAAATTCAATCTCGTTCAAAAGTTATGAGACCTGCAAATCCTATATTTGAGTATAATATTTAAATTATAATTAAGAACAACAATAATAAACAACTCTAAATTACGCCATTGTTTAGCCATACTAGAGAACAAAAAGAAGTTGTTGAAAAATAATTTCAGGTTTAACTAAAGTTAATATGATCTTTCTATTAAACAAACAAAAAATTGTGCGGTAAAGAACCTTTATAAGAATATACTTCAAAATTCTCTACATTTTTGCATTTCATTTTCGTTACACCGTCGGCAAATAAAGTAAACAACTGACAAGACCATGGTCCCCGGAGTAGGTACTTAAATTGAAGTCAATCTTCCCCTCCTCCGCGCATCATGACTTTGCCATCGGATCGGTAGCGCAGTCGGTAGAGCGTTGGTACGGTAAACCAGAGGTCGTGAGTTCAAATCCCACCTGATCCATCATGTTTGCATATCAATCAAGGTTCGTGCGTAAATATAATTACTCACAATTCATAAATAGCACGTTGGTTCTAGTTGTGATATATATAAGATTCTGACAACCACAGTTTTACTACCAGCAGCTCCAATTTTTATTTTGAATCATCGTTTCTTTTAAATAATTTTTTATATCCTTGTATATACTCAGGATTCTTGCGCATGTATATCACAGGGTTGACGCAGGAGTTAATTTGACTTGATACCAATGTAAACAAATTCATTACGTCATAAGCAGTTAATGTTAAAAAGTTTGCTTTCTTGTTGATTAAGTTTAACAAATGAAAAAGGATGACTGGTACTAAGCATATTCCAAAACACAATATTAAAAGTATAATCGATTTTGTAACTTTAAGTTGGACACCTTGAAGTCTGCTGTTACTTCGAAATTTTCGTTCATTCCCTGTTGAAGTTGAGGTAGTGTTTTCATCATATATTTCTATAGCGTTTGTAGAAGATATTTCATGTTTATTCATTTTTCTTTGATGGCTATTCACAAGTTTGAAAATCTTTACATAAGAGATGATCAACACAGCATAAGGTACGATAATTGTTGTTACTATAAAGAACGAGTACAAAGAGTTGCTGATATATTGAAGAGGAGGCACTATAGCAGGAATCAACCACGTTATCATCAAACAAGCCATTACACGTTTATTAGTCATATCTAAATGATACGTCTTTGATCTTGTAATATAAAGGTATCTATCTATACCTATAAAAGCCAAAGCGAAGATCGAAGCTCCGCATACGCTTACTGTTAAAAATCTTCGAATAAAATTAATTTCGCAGTGATTGTATATGTTTATATCGTATACTTGCCATGCACACAAGGGAGATAATATAATACCAACCAAGAAATCAGATATACATAATGAAGTTAAGAGTATATTCCCATAAGTTTTTTCACAATATTTGAAGAAGATGACTAAACTAATACCGTTACCAATAGCAGCGACTATTGCAATTAGAGTGAACATTATTGTAGCTGGTAAAGAGATAACTAACCTTTCTTCATAAATCTGGTTAACCAAACAAGGCTTCATATTTGATACTGCCGATAGTGATGTTTATTATTTTATTGACCTACTATACTTTTAAAGCTGTAAAAAATCTTTATTTTGCGTGTGTATATTTAAGGAAGAAATTAGTAATCTGACATCTTCTCTGTTTACTATTATTATATATAAAATTCTCATCAATAGAATTAGCAAATTTATGTTTCAAATAAAGTTAGTTATTACTAAAAACATATGTGCTTCTTTTTGTTTCTTTGTTTCCTTTAATTTGTTTATATAATCTATTTACTAGAATAGTTGTGAAATTTTTAAAGTAATATCGATAAATTTTGATGAAAATATAGAGTGTATATGCTGTATTAGAAAAGATCTATTATATTTAAAAACATTCATAGATAGTTTTCAGCAAACTTTTATTTTATCCAAATAGTTCCTATTACACTTTTTTATTCTGCGATCACCTGTAATAGCAAACCATTTTTATATGCACAGTTGGATTAAAGGGACTTACTCATCTGTTTTGGCCAAAAAAACTAATATCTATTGAAATTTTGTGAACTGGAAGATTTCTACTTCAGTAGTATCATCTGAAAGTTTGAGCAAAATTCTATGTGTAGTTTTTGAGATATTTGAATTTCGAATCCGCTAAACAAAAGGAACCAAGAAGCAGATTGAGCTTTTAACAAAGTTTGGAGTTATTTTACTTTTAATTGGCTGAATCAAATGAGGTGATTTTTAGCAGAATTATTTACTTCTAACTGCTCTTTACAATATATTAATTTAAATGTAGGTTGAACAAAAATGATTTACGTGAGTAAGTACCTTTAACGACCTAACATTTAATGATTTTCTTCAAATATATACCAATATTATGTTGTAGGTTTGCTAATCCCATCTAACAATGCGAATATTAAATCTTAGCAAAAGTGAACACATACGTGTGGTACACGTAAACATAATAAAATATTGATTTATCTTATTTCTTGTCTTCGCGCTTTAGGATATTTAGGCTTCGTGTAAGGATACTAATACATAATTTTAATTTTTTATGTCCTTGATAAAGAAACATCAATAAACATTTCTAAGATAAACTCCCATCAGCATTCAGTTTAAAAATATTGTAAAGGCTCAATAGACAATAGACTAGACTAACTGCATTGTAGTCTGTACTAGACTGTATTGTAGTCTGTCATTTGCTTAGAATTCTGCCGTAAGATGTTTTTATAAGAGGAAATATATAACCATGCAGAGGGATATAAAAAAATAAAGAAAAATACTCTAAATACTCGGAGGGTTTTAGGTAGGGGTATGAAAACCCAAAATACTAGTTTGGGTTAGTTTGGGTGGTTCTGAAAGATTGCGAGCATAGTATGAGAGGGTGGGAAAAATCTTATTGCTTTTTTTCAAGCATTAAAATGTTTTTTAGATTTTATATCGAGTATAACATAAATACTTTAGAATACCTTACATTCAATAAACCCAGTACATGTAATGTATCTAAAGAGCGTTTGATTGCATTTGAAAACAATACTTTGAAATCCTTGATCAGATGGAGTTACCATATTTTACCAAGTTATTACTATATCCTGCAATTGCTTCTGGTTTCAAGTTACTTCAAGTTTATCATCCATACCATTCTAAATAGGTACGAAAGCAGAGATCTGGGATCTAGTATACCAATATGTTATTTTCAGTTCTTCGAATAGCAGTGAGGAAAGTTATGGTTAAGTTGTAAAAATCATAACAGAAGCTAGAAATGATTATGTTAATCGAGAATTTTGATCTTTCTCTGGTACAAACATAGTCAATGAATGTGAGGAGCCATTGATTTTGAAAACTCGTAGTGACAGAATTGCTGGGACATGATTCAGTTATTTTGCTATATTTTCTCAAAGATATGCTCCCTTAAAATATTGGCTTTGCGTAAAAATATATAACCACGTGGATTTACAGCGTCGTGCTCAGTTCTTATTGACGAATTCTTCATTTTTCTCATTCAAAGGCGAAAAAATGTAGAAATTACAGTACGTATTTCATTTCGTTTTGAAATTCCAAATATTTATGAAAGTTCAAAAACAAATTATACAAATTAACAAATTATTTGACGTTTAATCAAAATATCAGAAGCTGATGTTTTTGATGCTTTCACAATATATTTAGTGAATTAAAATAGATTCAGTAATGAATCAAAATAGATTAAAAAAACAATACTTTTTCAAAATAGCAATTCAATATGAACATTAAAATTGACTCGATGAACGAAAACAAGATAAACAAGAACGCTAGGGAATAAATATTATAAAAAATCAGCTCTTTTCATTATAAAGCTCTAAAAACATTTCCTATAGAACTACTTTTAACAAAACCTCATCAAATCAAAGTCATAGTTTGTTGAACAAATTGCAATTATACTATTTAAATTATACTAAATTTAAACCACAGATTTTTCTCATGAGGACTTGAAAACAAGGCCTTGAACTAACGTAGTTTTTTATTCTTCACGTGATTTCACTATTCCTACCCCTATTTATAACTGAATATTTAGACCTTAATTTTACTGGTAGTTGATAACTCTGCCCCCTTCCTTGAAATCTCAGGAACCATAAATGTTAGCTTTCTTATACACTACACCTCATTATAAACAAAGGGAAACTTTTCGTGATGTCAGCGTTTTTTGATGACGTCATAATTTGTTTTGTTTTTTTCGAATTTCGATATTTACTAACATTTTTAGTATGGAAAACATTTCTTCTAGGCTGTTTCAGTCGTGGAAAATATATTTCGAGAAGAAAATAAAAAGTCTACTATTTACGCAAAAACAAATAAATTTTCATGCACCGTCAAAAAGACTGGGAACGAATATTGAGTGAGATGTAAGTTCGCGCGTGTTGCTTCATCCAGACTATGGGATTTTATGACAATGATTCAATGCTGTGTCTCGAACAAAGATCGCAAGCCAACTGAAAATGGAGGGAGGCTTAAAATAAACAAATAACCCAGTGGGCAAATTTGCGATATGTGGTTTCAGTGTATAGCTAAATGCTTGATGGGAAAAATTTATTTGTTTTTGCAAAAATGGTAGACTTTTTAGTAAATAAACATGAAGTATTACTGTAGTTAAGTTCTATGTTTCAATAATTTTACTTCAAAAGAAAAAAATGGTGAAAAAGTTAATTTTAACGTTTGCCAAGAAAACCTGAGCTTCAAAATAAATACATGCAGCTTTTTAAACTTCTGGGATGAACTGGAAGAACGGATATATTTGTTCGGATCATTGGACTTCAGGAGAAAGAAAAAACACAAGCGATTTCCCTGATGTTGTTGTTCCAGATGAGCACCATTTCAATAAACTTCTCACTAAATATGAACGATCTAAACAAGTTATAGATAATACACTGAAACCACATATCGCAAATTTGGCTAATGGTCGTTTTTGAACATTTTGCTAACATTAGCGCCGAACGTTAGAATAATGTTCGTAAAATGACGTAACGTTCCAATAACGTTAGAATAACGTCATTTTACGGTCGTAGAACGTTCCTAATATGACCTCAAAAATACTTTTAATATATTTTTGGTGGCTTTTAAATCAAAATAAAACAAGAACCAACTGCGTTGATTAAAGATTTACATTACAGTAATAAACACTTGATCTTTTAATTTTAAGGTACTCACATAATTTATAGTTAAAAACGAAAATTTCAAGCTCCCGTGCTTCTGGTTCACTTTTGTAACACCATTTAGTAGTTGTGTCTATTTTAGTTAGTCCTTAATTTGCGTAACGACTAAACGGTAATTACTACCTGGCTCTATCACTTTATTTACAGTGAATGGATGAATGATATAAAACAAAAATACTTTTCTTTAATGTCGGATATTTGCAAATAAGGAGAGAAACAAGTAATTAAATTAATTTTATTCGTTATTTCATACAAATCTACTCGGATCACGGTATAAAACGAAATAATTACATATGTCTACCTATATTTATAGCTTCCTGCTAAAACAAAATACATAAACAAAAAACTTAGCT
>JAYJMI010669933.1:0-14498 GCA_036873855.1 Sarsia tubulosa
TAATGCAAAAAATCAGAAAAAACTGATGAACGGTTTCTGAGGAAACTGTGTTACGGACGTACGGACAGACAGACAGACAGAGCTGAATTTATAAGATCCCTTCGGCAAAGCCGGGGATCCAAAAATCTATAAAGACATTACTCACTTTGTCTTCAATTCCCCAAATAAGAAACATCGGGGTTGTTATATTTTCTATATTTCTTTCAAATATATAATGACAGTCTAGCATATTTTCAGCAACTAAATTATAATAGATATACATTAATTTATAGGACTGTGTAGGGAAAGGCGGTAGTTTAAAATAGGATTTCTGCTACTTCTACTTCAAATCATAGAAACAATTAATGCTCAAATCAGCAAAGGTGGTAGTCTAAAACATTGTTCCAATTCTACAAAACAAAATCCAATTTTATCCAAATTTTCATAGCAAGCAGTCAAGAAAAATTGTCCAACTCCTATAAACAAAGATTTTCCAGCATAAAATATTGTCATTTTATACTTCTTAAAAGCTTCTGTAAATTTATGCAGATAACTAAAAAAAAATTAATGGACAGATTTTGTGATACAGGGCAAAAAGACTATTTTTCGCCTAAATTTGACTCAAGACAAACTATCTACCTTGCGTATAGATTAGAAGCTTTGAATTTCCTATCTGCATCAACCCTTCTGCTATTAATTGTGGAATTTTGATTGGTTTATGAACAGCCATATTGATCATGTTTATATATTCATCAGCAGTGTCAGGTAGTAATGCAAATTTCTTCGTTTGTTTAAACTCTTCTGCAAACATGGTTTGAGGTTTGTTTTTAATACCTTGTGGACATACCAGGATAATAGAGGTTAATTCTTTAGGGTAGGTAGCAGCATACATACCAGCAATACGTCCACCCAGTGAAATACCCAATAGATGCATATCAGTGTCAGAAATGTGTAGTAAATCAGAAAACTATAAAGGAGGTAGCAATCGAATCGTTTACGAATTGGCTAAAGAATATTGTTCTTGAGATACCTCAGAAAAAAAGTGAACAATAAATTCATAGATGAACAAACACACTGAATTTATAGGCTTTCCACCAACAAAACAAGGAGCCCAATACAAAAAATGAGCCTATATTTTAACGCAAGGTAAACCCATAACGTTTTTAGCATGCAATGATAGGCATATCCAATTAAAAGTACCTTTAAAATTTGATGTATCAACAAGTTTTACTAAACCACTAAAGAATGTTGAATATAAAAACCATCCAAATTGTTTTAAACCACTAACAATACCTTCTTAATATGATGCACAAATGACATAATCGATAAATCATCTTTATCTTTATGACTACTATCTCCATGACCTGGTAGATCTAATGCAATAACATGCAATCTCTGAGGAAGAAATTTCAATAATTTAAAAAAAAATTATTTTGACGAAGAAAAACCATGAAGAAGAAGCAAAGTTGGAGTAGCAGATTTTCGTGTACCACGTTCCATATAAGCTAATGATACTGATGGGGAGAGCTTTAAATTCTTTCTTGTCATACCAGTTTGATAGAGAAGCCATCTAAAGGTTAAAGGATACTCATTAGTTAATAAATGAATTCTGAGAAAATGGGATTCGCAATAAATTTTTAGGTTAAAGGGAACCCGAGGTGACAAGACAAGTTAGGCTCATATTCAAGGGCTTCAAAAGTTATGAACAATGCTTTTTATTTCATGTAAAAAGCTCTTTTCGTTCTCAAGTTATCATCAGTGTTTGAAGTTCAGATTTTCGGCCATTTTGTTTTTTCAAACTTGAAAATCAACCTTGATGACACCACAAATTAGAAAAAAATGGCATTTTTCGCAATACCTTGGATATCATATTAAATTTCTTAATAAAACTTGGTAATATATGAGATATCATATTAAGAACTGGGATAAATGAATTTTCATTAAACATCATGGTACCATTCACTATATCCAGGCCTTTTACAATAAAGGTCTGCATCTAGCTAAAACAAGGGATGGATTACCAGTGGACTCCCGGTATAATTTTTTCTAAATATTTTCGAAAAGAAGATGTCAATATAAGAATTTTTAAATTTGACCTTTTGACCCTGTTTCCATGGAAACCAATTTTTTTTAAACAAAACTGATAAACGGTTCCAGAGATAGCTGGGTTAAGTAGTAAATTTTGACCTTTTGATCCCAGTTACGCCCAAACAAGAATTTTTGGAATCTTGATACTTATAGGTCAGTTTATACCTTATACTTGTCTCTAACATTGTACAAAAATTAAAAAAATCTGATAAAGGAATCTTGAGATATATTTAAAAAAGACCAATTTTGGCCCAAATTTGACTTTTTGACACTAATTACGCTTAAACAAGAATTTTCGGAGTTTTGACACTTATGTCACTTTATACCTTATACTTGTATCTAACTTTACACAAAAAATTTAAAAAATCTGATGAACAGATCTTGAGATATATTGAAAAAAGACCGATTTTGGCACAAATTTGACCTTTTGACACTGTTTCCATGGAAATAAGAATTATTTTTCTAAAAAATCTGGCTCCGTCACTTTTCATCATTTATTACCATTTAACTTCATGCAAAAAAACAAAGAAAACTAATGAACGGTTCCAGAGATAGCTGGGTTACGTAGTAAATTTTGAACCTTTTGACCCGCGTAACTGACCCGCAAACATAAATTTTCGGAATCTTGACACTTATGTCAGTTTATACCTTATACTTGTATCTAACTTTGTACAAAAAAATCAAAAAATCTGATGAACGGATCTTGAGATATATTGAAAAAAGATCAATTTTGACCCAAATTTGACCTTTTGACCCTGTTTCCATGGAAACGAATTTTTTTTAAAAAAATCCGGCTCCGTCACTTTTCTACATTTATGACCCTTTAACTTCATGCATAAAATCAGAGAAAACTGATGAATGGTTCCTGAGATAAATGCGTTCCAGACAGACGCACGGACGCACATACAGACAAGCCTGAATTTATAGGACTCCTGTCGGCAAAGCCGAGAGTCCAATTACCAGCCTTTTCCATAAAATAAAAAGCATTGTTCATAACTTTTGAAGCACTTGAATATGAGCCTAACTTTTCTTGTCACCTCGGTTCCCTTTCGGGACTTGAAACCTGTCAGTTGATAGCTATACTTTTTTTTAAAATGATGGAAAAGATAAGTCGCATGAATTTTCAGCCCAAAACGTAATATTGCAATAACTACCGTCAACTAGCTGTTCGAGATGCATTCTCAAGGATTTTGATAAAATTGCTATTGCAAGCCAATAAAACCCTACTAACTTGTTATATGCGTAGATAATATATTTAGGGTATTTATACATCAGCAGTAGCAACAAGATGGATAAGGATAAATTGATTCCAACGAACCAAGCTAACATATGTAATGTCTTCATAGTAAAGTTTTCACCCATATATAACAATTAAATTCATTACATTCAACCCATTTCAATAAGTGAATGAACTCCCTTACTGAAATATATAAGAAATGTTGCTTATATTATGAAACCAAATAAGCAAAACAACAATAATAACTAGAATATCATCAAGAAACTTGGCAAATTATGAAATTAATATCTGGTTTTTTTCAATCTATAATTGTACAAATAATAGTTATAAACGATCTTTTATACCACTGGTTTTAACGAGCCCCCGACAAAATGAAACAATCAGATGATTGGACCTCGAAGTTATACTACTAGTGTCAAATTTTCAGCAAAATACTACATGACATATAATCCAACATTTTCAACAATATGATTTGCATTTAAAAATAGAACAAGGGATAACTTGCCACTGGACCCCCGGAATCAAATAGTGTCATAATTGACATTTTGACCTTATCATGGAGCAAATGAGCAGTATTGTAAAATATTGTAAATAACATATTATCATCTCTTCCATTGACTAAAATTCAAAAGCAAAACCTTTACAGCAACAACAATATTGACAACTCGACTTTTTGACCTCGTCATGCAGCAAATGAGCATATTTTATGAAAAAATCCTGTATCAAATACTTTGTTTTACTAATCTCTACCAATGTACAAAATTTAAAAAAATTTAGTACGCCGTAGCTTTTGATCCTGCACTTTTGACCCCAGTTACGCAGAAACAAGAATTTTCGGAAAGATGGCACCTATGTCAGTTTATAACTTGTACTTATCTCTAAATTTGTGCAAAATTTCAGAATAAACTAATGATCGGATTTCAGATAATTTGAAAAAATGTCACTTTTTGGGCCAAAATTACCTTTGGACTCCCTTTACAAGACAACAACAATTTTCAAAAATAGTTTGAGCTTTGTCATTTTTGTTTATTGATGGTCCTATAACTTCATGTAGAAAAACAGAGAAAACAGATGAACGATTCTAGAGATAGCTAGGCTACGTCATAAATTTTGACCTTTTGACCCCAATTACGTGCAAACAAGAATTTTTGGAAATATGGCACCTATGTCAGCTGATACCTTATACTTATCTCTAACATTGTACAAAATTTCAGAGAAAAGTAATGATTGGATTTTGAGATATTTCAAAAAATGTTGATTTTTTGGGCCAAAATTGACCTTTTGACCCCATTTCTACGACAACAAAGAATTTTCAAAAAAAATTGGGCTCCTGAATTTTCATTATTTGTTACCCTTAAACTTTATGCAAAAAATCTGAGAAAACTGACGAACTGTTCCAGAGATAGCTAGATTACGCAATAAAAATTGATCTTTTGACCCCATTTAACTGCAAACAAGAATTTTCAGAATAATGACACTTATGCCAGTTTGAAGTCTTGAATTAGTTTTAACTTTGTGTAAAAAATGAAAAAAAAAAGAAGGGATCTTGAGATATTAACAAAAATGTTGATTTTTGGGCCAATTTTGACCTTTTGACCTCGTTTCCAGGACAACAAGAATTTTCAAAAAAAATTGGGGTTCGTCACTTTTGTTCATTTACAATCCTGTAACTTCATGCGAAAAATCAAAAAAAATAATGAAGGGATTCTGAGAAAAAGGTGTTACAGACGAACAGACGGACGGATGGACGGAAGAACAGAGCTGAATTTATAGGACCCCTTCGGCAAAGCCTTGACCACGTTTTGACCATGTTACCAAGACAACAAGAGATATTTACAAAAATCAGGCTCCATCACTTTTGTAGATTTATGACTCTCTAACTTCATGCAAAACAATCAGAAAAAACTAACGAAAGGATCCTGAGGAAAAAGTGTTACGGACGGATGGACAAAACAGACAATCGGACAAGAGCGAATTTATAGGACCCCAATTGATTTTTTGCTCTCATCATGCAACAAATAAGCAGAATTCGATAAATACTCTTTGATTTAAATTAGCTATAATTGTCTAAAACATCATGAACAAAACTTAAACCAATCAAGAGTTATTTTTAAAAATGTTGTTTGCAGCATAAAAATTTGACTTTTCGATCTCCATTTAAGAAAAACAAGAATTTTCGGTAACATGATAACTGTCAGTTTGTAACACTTACTATCCACTAAATTTGTGCAAATTATTAATAAAATCTAATGATTGCATCTTGCGATATTTTCAAAAATATCATTTTTGGGCCAAAACAAGAGTTTTCAAAAGAAGTTAGGCTCCTTAACTTTTCTACATTACATATGCAAAAAATCAGAAAAAACTAATGATCGGTTTCTAAGATCCAGATGTTATGAACGGAACAACAGCTGAACAAGAGTGAATTGTATCTCTGACCTCATAATGCAGCAAATGACCAGAATTATGTAGAAACAATCCATTACTAGAGCTCAACTAACTCTATATATGTACAAAAATAAAATTAATTGCTAAGGGCTCATGAACTAGACCAATAAAGAAATGCAGAAGGACTCAAACAATAAAAACTAAACAATTATTTCTGGGGGAACTTGGGACTGTAGGGCAAAACGTAAACAGGTCTAAGATATGCATGTTAATCCAAATAGAACAAATCGCCTATAATGCAATCTACAATGTTGCTGGTCTACAATGACCTTCCTAATTGCAATCTACAATGATTGCTGGTCTACAATGACCTTCCTAATTGCAATCTACAATGATTGCTGGTCTACAATGACCTAGTAACTGTATAAATGTTGGTCTACAATGACCTAAACACAAAAATAATGGAAACAGGAGGAACATGCATAATAATCAAAAGGCAGACCTGCCCACGACCCCTACACTCCGTATCTTCATAACAAATATACAGAAAGACTATCGTAAATAACCGTTAAAAACTTTCCTAAAAATGCTAATAGCCATTAGCTACCAAATAAATAACAAAACACTTTCAATTACTCAAAATGAGTATATATATTATGAAATAATCTTTTTTAAAAATAAATTTTTTTGAAATAAGTACCTAAATCTCTCTATCAAACATGATCTATACAGGGTGTCCCAGAAAAAAGGAAACCCAAACTTTATCGCTGTATAACTTTTTTTACAAGCAAAGTTTTTCTATAGAGATTTCATCATTAGATAGATAATTTTACTGGCTTTCCAAAAATATAAGATTTGGTTCTTTTGGGTAAATAAATTTGGAGATATAAGGGATTATGTCTCGAAATAAGATAGTTAAAATTTTAAAGATCAATTACAGACTTTTTTAAGAGTTTAAAAGTTTTTGTTTCACTGCATTCAGGAGAATTAAAGCTACATAAGCACGTAATTCTCAAAAATAAATATCCTATTATTGATTACCTCAATAAAAAGAAGAAGTAACAAGGAAACAATGTAGAAATAAGCTCACAGCAGCACTTTGAAAATCGGTTTTCATACCCAATATGTGTAAGCAACACAATGTACCTGAGCTTTTTTTTTTTCAAAAAAAGTCATTTTCTTTGGAACAACACATAGAAAATGACTGAGATTTTTTCCAGATGTTTGTATTTGGTAGATCTTCAATAAAAACAGGGTGTAAGAAAAACCTTCTAAATTTCGAGATTATGTGCTTATGTACCTTTAATTCTCTTTAACTTTGTTGTGCAAATTATTAAAAAAATCTAATGATTCGGATCTTCCAGTTAAACCACAGTGAAAACCAAACTTTAGTTTCTACAACAATGATGATTTATAAAATAAAACTAACAATATTTAACGTAAAACTGACAACACGCTTAGGTTTTTGTAATTAACTCTTAATGTCCACTACATAATAAAAAATAACGTCTTTAACAAAAAGAAATATGTATACCAATCTACGAAATGATTCCTGTTTAGAACTTTAAAAAGAATACAATTAACAAGGGATAAATTACCAGTGGATTCCCGGTGATAACAACTTTATCAGAGCATGGTTGCAATAAAAGTCAAATGCAGTATTTTGATAATCAAAAAAACAAAAACATTGACCATTAATAAAAACAAATCTTAATGTATCAATTTTTCAAAAATTTGACTTTTTGACCTCATCATGCAGCAAATGAGCAGAATTATGAACAAAATGTAGGATCGAATACTACACTTTAATAATATCTATCATTGTACAAATTTTCAACTGAATTGGAAAAGCATGAGATATCATTCAAAATATAAATTTCGCACAAAAAATTGACCTTTTGACCTCAGTTACCCGCAAAAACGAATTTTCGGAATAATGACACTTACATCAAATTGAAGCCTCTATTTACCTCCAACTTTCACAAAAAAAAATGAAAAAAAAGTAATGAATGGATTTCGAGATTTTTTGAAAAATGTTGATTTTTGGGCCAATTTTGACCTTTTGACCCCGATTTTAGGACAATAAAATTTTTTGCCAAAAATCCGGCTCTGTCACTGTCTGTCACAAAAAACTAGAAAAAGTTAATGAGCGGATCCTGAAATCTGAGTGTTGCGGACGGATGGACAAGAGTGATTTTATAGGACCCCTTCGGCGAAGCCGGGGGTCCAAAAATAAAGTTCATTACCATGCATGTTTAATAAATTTGTTATAACACTTATAATATGTGCTTTGAATTAAATGTTACTTAAATATTTTAAAAGTTTGTTTTAATTATATCTTCAATAAGTTGCGGTCCTGGATAATCCATAGCAATGATTCCAAATCGAGCAGTATTCCCTCGAATGTATTCATGTAATTGCGGGTTCATACTCTTAGCGGATCTACAAGGTTGTATAGCATCTCGAATATCATTACCGCCTGTATAACTACTGAATGTAAGATACATTATAGACAATGCTCCTGACCTTGCGTTTTCAAGATTTGTTTTAACTTTAGGCCATTTCTCAAAAAATCCTTTATCATAATGATCTTCAATCACAAGAGAATCATACGGAATTCCCAAGACATTCTTCCTTGAGAAGTTCGGTAATATAACTATTTTCCCCCTCACCTCGTTAATAGAAGGTATTTCCTCCTTATTAATCCAAAAGTTACCTTGTGGGAATTTTTGTATATTTGCCATAACGGTTTCGCAAAACGAACGCGTACATTCAGCATCCTTATACTCTTCTTGAACCCTTACTAAAAGCATTTCAGTAGGATTAGCCCTTAGAAAATCTACCATATCACTAATACAGTTATAGAAATTAGTGTTCTGATAAAACGCTCCGTGGTGAATAGGCAGACCATTGCGCAAATGACGACAACGAATATCAAGAAATCGTACTCCAATTCGCAACTGTACAGAGAGCGCAAGACTCTGGCACCAAACAAATTCGTTTCCATCAAGTGCCATTGTATTATGGGTACCTGGTATTGAGAGTGCTGAAATTAACTTTTCATCTGGTATTCTACTCATCCAGTTTGTGTTGCTTTCCTGTGGATTGTCTGTGGCATTCCAGTATGCAGCATCTTTATGTTGGTCATTCCCTGAATAATAAATACTAATAAACTACTACTTGTACTCCTTCAACTACTAGACGTATGTTATCGTATAAAAACTTTTTGGGCAAAATTTTGTCAACATGGAAATATTTCAATAATTTTGTCTTACAAAATATCAGATCACACAAATTTATTTGGCCTCAAGTAAAATCTACAGTATAGTTTGAAAAAAAAAAAAAAACAGTATTTATGAACTATCAACATTTTCTTATTTTAAATGTTCCTAATTTTAAATAAAACATTTTTTTCTTCTATTTGTCATAAAACAATGTTTATTTACTTGTTAAGAATATGAGAAACACTAAAGCTCAGAGTTTGCGAATAGCTAATGAAAAATGGGTAAATAACAACACTTGTGACTTAGCAAGTAAAATTAATAAGAGTCTTCACTTGCTCCTTGGTCAAAACAACGTTCTTTTTTTGACAAATATATAAAAAAACAATATAAACATGTTGTCATAAAAATCAACGAATATCAAAGCAGTGAGCCTTTGTTAGAAATTTACATTCTTCGAAAAATTATTACAACTTTTTATTGTCAAACAGAGAGACAAAAAGAGTTATAAAGGACTCACCCATTTCTTAACATATGAACAAAGAAATATTTTCAAATGAATTTTTATGCTACTAAAAACAAAGAAACTTAAAGTTAATTACAATACTGTTTTCATTTACGACATTGAACGGAGAGATAAGTTGGAAAATGTTTTTCCTATCGGTTCTTATAACAATAGAATCCTACTATCTTATAAGAATAGAAATGAAACAAGGGATAATTACCAGTAGACCCCTGACAACAAAATTTTGAAAGAAAATATAACAACAACTAAGATAATCAATCTTATCATGCAGCAAATGAGAATGATTGAAATAAAAACTAAGAGCAGATAATCAAAAAATATTAAAAAGTAACACTGACCATTGATCTTCCATTAATAAAATAAAAACTTTATAATGAATTAGTATCAGTTTGACTCTTTGAACTCATCGTGCAGCAAATGAGCAGAATTATGAAGAAAATGAAGGATCAAATACTACATTTTAATAATATCTACCATTGTACAAGTTTTCAAATGAATCGGTCATTGTAGCATGAGATATCATGCGAAATATCAATTTCGCACAAATATTTGACTTTTTGACTCCAGTTACCCGCAAACAAGAATTTTCGGAATAATAACACTTTGCCGGTTTAAAGTCTTCATTTAGTTCTAACTTTGTGCAAAAAATGAAAAAAAACTAATAAAGGAATCTTGAGAATTTTGAAAAATGTTGATTTTTGGGCCAAAATTGACTTTTTGACCCCAATTTTGGAACAATAAGAATTTTCGAAAAAAATCCGGCTCTGTCCCTGTTCTTCCTTTATGACCCTATAACTTTATGCAAAAAATCAGAAAAAAATAATGAGCGGATCCTGAGATATGGCGTTGCGGACGGACGAACAGACGAACGAACAGAGCTGAATTTAGTCCAACAAGTTTTAGTTTGATCATGAAAAATGAATTGGATGTAAATACCAAGCCAACGGTTATTAACAGGTTCTAATTTGATTATGGAAAGTTAGTTACACATATTTTGGATGGAAAAGCAAACAAACGAATAATTAAAGTTATCACTACTCCTCATTACGCCCTTAGTCCTTATAAAGTTTTTTTAAACCAAACAAGAGAAGCAGTATTTCGCTTATAACAACTATATACTATTAACATATCAAAAAATATAAAAAATTCTTTTTAATTTTCTAAGAGTAGACAAGCAAAGCTGGGGGTCTTAAAACAACATTAACTAATAAAGCAAACTTAATTATAACCCAATAAACAAGCAAAATCTGATCAGATTACGTAATGAAATATTGCAAACCCAAACAACACCTCTTAACTTTATTAAAGATATCCAAACCATGTAATAATGGAAAAAATGAGTTATTTTTTAAAAGGGCATCGATTAGGTTTATAGAAACCCTTCCAAAAAAGCAGAGCACTAAAAATTATACACTTCTTAAAACAAAGCAATATTACAATTCAAAACTCTAAAATATTCACAAAAATTAGGAGACCATTTTTATTTATAAATAAGGTGATATTTAACGTAATAAAAAACTGCTCTACAACAAAAACATTTCACCGAACTAAACTTTTCAAATTTCCATTAAGTTACTTTCAAATTGTATATTGCAGAGCTGCCAACCATGCTAGAGCTTTGTGTGTACTATTTCTTCCCGTCATCCTTTGGGATACATTTTTCTATTGTTATTAATAATGTTATGGATAATATATATATATTACTGTCGGCAACCAACTTTATTGAATAATGCATTTTTTAACACTTGTGTTATCAATCCATGTGAAGCCTCGATATTTAATTTACAACTAAAAAACAAAATATCAAATATCACAAAGTTAGCTAATCTTTCATTCAAGAGAGCTACTCAAATTACCTTTATAATAAATATTTTTATATACGGATTATCATCTTACAAAAGTACGACTGCAAGATTGGATTATATTTTGCATAACATATTGCATGCAGTGTTCTCACCAGGAATTTCTTCCAAGAATAGTGGTACAGCTACTAATAATAATTTATTGCCCTTTTTTCTAAAGCTATTTTTTATTTTTACATTGTTAATAACTCTAGTTCCAAACCACTTTAAAACCTTAAAACAAATAGTTATTTTAGGTACATAAAAGAAGACAATGAAATATAAGGGTAGGTTTTGATAAAAAGCTGTAACTGACACTACTGACGGTGTAGGTATAACGTCACCCTCTCTTAAATAGCCTTAGGAAAACGCTGTACAAGTAAGATCAAAACTCTTATGTTAAAAAAATATATAGGAAAATTTATATCTAAATTACTATTTTTATTTTATTATTTCTCATTTGATACAATAATTATAGATAAATATGCAAACAAAACATACTTTCAAATTTCGCGAAATTAGTAGTTTATAGAAACTTATTTTTTTTATTAATACTATGTGTTTCCGTTAGTTGTTCAGATATCTATCTTATGAAAAGGTTGAGCAAAAGCATTACCTGTCTTTATTTGCTTTCTGTAATTTGCCTTCTTCTTTCTTATCATAATCAAATGACATTAAAAAACCACCAGATCTGGATACCTAAAATACAATAAAAAAATTTAAAAAAGTTTTTTTTATAATATTATCACATATTCCATTCACTTTTTTACAGAGTCACAACATAACTTTGTCACATAGCCATATTATAACTTTGTCAATGATTCTTTTTACCTTTTTTTCTTTGCCAGCTTCTTTATACCTTTGCAACAGTTACAGGCTAAATTGTTTTCAAACCGGTGGTCTAAGAGTGACAAACTTTTGAAATATGATATAATAAAATGTCTTGAAACATTTATAAGTTATTTTCAAGTAGAATATGGTTGTACAAACTACTAGTAAATTTGCTTTTACACAATTTATGATTATACACAAAATAAAGACCACAACATATTCTTATTAATGAAGAACAGTCTTCATAGCATACCTGTGAAATTGATTGCTCTAACTTTTCAGAAAGATCTAATACTTGATTAGTCACGTAATCAGCATTCTAAAAAATCATTATTATTCATCTTTAAAATGATTTGTGTTAAATGTGAAAGTAGAAGAAGTAAAGAATCTTGTAGCTGCGTACTCTTCATCATAATACTATCCATTATAATACCTTTTGCCTACGAAAATAGACCATACTAAAGCTTGGTCTATGCACATTCGCAGGAAAAGCTATCTTAGAAATTAGTAGCCTACGAAAATAGACCATACTAAAGCTTGCTCTATGCACATTCGCAGGAAAAGCTATCTTAGAAAAAGACTGGAAACAAGCATCTTTTACCGAGAATTTTATTTTGATAATAAATCGTAAATTCTAGTGCTAATGCGTATGCGCATGTGTTTTCAAAACTCTGAAATGGCTTAGAAATAGTTATTGTGATGTTCATAGACCCTAGAAAAACGCGTTTTTGGTAAAGGGTCTACACCGTAGGCTACATACCATTTATTTGTTTGTTCATCTACAGTTGTAGCAATAAATGATTAAGTAGTTTTTAATAGTTAGATTATAATAAGCAGATGTTTCAAGTTTCATGTTTAGTTTTATCTTAAAACACAACGCTTTTCCTGGTACGAAAAGCTAGCTTAGCCTAGTACCAAAAGCTAGCCTTGAGCTAGCCATTCGAATACACTTCAAGGGACTTTCTATTCTACAATCAAAACCTATATAGTTTATACTTAAGGCTGTAAATTAATGTAAAAGAAGAAAAGGCAGTAAATAATGTGCATAATGTGAAGTAACAAGGATGTATAGATTCAAAATACATATTATAATTAGTCAACTAGCTACGCTCCTCATGGTTCTATACGAAAAGTCTGAAGTGGAAAACAGCCCTTATTAAGTCAAGAATAACAAATCCTTCTAAACTTTTTTTAATTTCAAAATTCTAAAAGCTAAAACACCTAAAAGCTTTTTCAAGCCATAAGAACATCTAAAAGTCCAGTGACAAGGTCAAGGTTCAGTTCAAGGTAAAGGAGACAAGTTGTGGTTTAGTTCAAGGTTCAGGACACAACTTGTGGTTGAGATCAAGTGAAAAGGACACAAGTTGCTGTATAGTTCAACTGAAAAGAGTAATTCTTACCGTAAGTAAGGTTGATGAAGATAACGTATTTATCCAATATTTATTCCACAGCGAATCTAGCAGTTTCTGATCAAGAGCTGATTTAAAGTATGATACTTCTAATGAATAATATCTACAATGAAAATAATATTGAAAATCTCTTACACATACTAAAATTCACTGTATATTAATTGAAACAAGTGATAGATAGACATTGGATCCCCGGTAACGGATATTTTTTATCAAATGACACTATCATGCAGAAAATGAGCAGTATTATAAAACGATGCAAATGTATACCTATAGCGAATCATCAGCTCTTTCATTGACAAAAATAAAAAAATTACATCTTTATAGCAGCATTTGTATCGAAAAATGAACATTTTCACCTCATCATGCAGAAAATGAGCAGAATTATGAAGAAACTATAGCATCAAATATTATGCTTTACTAATCACTATCACTGTACAAAATTTCAAGTGAATTGGAACTCTGTAGCATGAGATATCTCGCAAAATATCAATTCCACACAAAAATTTACTTTTTGACCTCAAACTGCTGTCAAACAAGATTTTCGAAATGGTGACACTTAAGCCAGTTTAAAGCCTTTATTTCCCTCCTGACTGCAAAAAATAAAAAAAAGGTAATGAAGGTTTCTGGAGATATCTTGAAAAATAAGGATTGTTGGGCAAATTTTGACCTTTTGACCCCAATTTCGGGTAAATAAAACTTTTTGTCAAAAATCCGGCTCTGTCACTTTTCTTCATTTATGACCATTTAACTTCATGCAAAATATCAGAAAAACTAATGAGCTGTTTCTGAGATCTGAGTGTTACGTACGGACGGACGGACAGACGGACAAAGCTGAATTTAAAATAGCATTATTACAAAATATGTGACCTACCCTTAGTAGAATATTGAGCAGGGTTTGGAAAATTGATCATGTTAGGTGGAAAATTGATCATGTTAGGTGGAAAATTGATCATGTTAGGTGGAAAATTGATCATG
>JAYJMI010671044.1:0-14494 GCA_036873855.1 Sarsia tubulosa
TACGACAGAAATTTTCTAAGGCGCTTAGTAATCCAGCTGGGCGCAAAGGGTGTAAAAATTGACGTTTTGCGGAGGAGAAGGAGGAGGAACACAAGCCAATATTAATACAGGACGCTCAAACTCCCCCGTAATAACTTCAAATATCTAGTTTATTAAAAGACGTTGATATGAAACATTAGAACATTGATAATGAGGAGCAGCATATATAAAAGTTTTTGAATAAAGTTGAGTTCTACTGAACATCGCACAAGCAAACAGCGTTTTGAAAATTAAAATTGTTATTTATTATCCTTCGCGCTTTAGCGATAAGGATATTGTTTTTAGCATTTTTCTTCTTTCTAATTCTTTTTTTCTTTTTCTATTTCTTTTTCTTTATGGAAACCGATCAGCGATTGGATATAATAAGACATGTGACATTAAAGTTAATGAAAACAAAAAAAATTACCACTTTTTAATAAAAAAAAATGTTTGATAACTTTTCCTGCAAAACTGGCTCAATTTTTTTTTATACGATTTTCAAAAACCTTTGAGGAATTTATTTCTTCAAATGCTGCCATTTTTTATAAAATCATCTAATTATTCTTTGTTTACAAGTTTCGTAAAGTAATTGCTTTTATAATTTTTTTGGATTTTGGACCTTAACCCTACAAAGGTTGGGCTAATTTGAGGTTAGATATGGCCCCTCTCCATAAAATTTTTATTAATTATTCATTTCTTATAAAATTTAGCACAACTATTCCCTTCATCAACTTCTACAATAAAACATCATCAAAAAAGTAATTACTGCTAAATTTTTGCTGATGTCAGCATTTATTTGCTGAAATCAACAAAATTCCTTAGTTTTCGTAAAATAGCTATAACTTTTGAATGTCAAATGCTAAAATGATGTATAGATCCTTATTTTGAAGGTTGAAGGTACTGAGTACTACTAAAAAAAATATTTCTTTCTAGCCCTGAGGACTTTCGATTTTTGTTGACGTCAGCAGTTTTTGATCAAAAAAATACAAAATTACAAAATATGACGTCATACCATCCAATGACGTCACACAAAAATAATAATTTATAGAATTGTTCCAAAAGGTCAAAGGTACAGCCTAACATTGGAGAAAGTTTGAAGTTGATAGCGTTTGGCAATCAAATGTTACAGATATTTTCTTTTTTTCAGAATTTAACCTAAAAAGCTGTAAAATTTGTACCCCCCTATGACGAGACCCTCATAACTTTTTCAAAATAAATATTTTTGGGCTAAATTTTTCATAAACGTGGTTAATAGATAGATAAATATTAGAAGCTAAAAAATTTAGGGCATGTAGCATTTTCTCAAAAAACGTTATTCAAAAAGTGTTAAGTGTTACTTACTCGTGGTGTTTTAACCACAAAACAACATAATCTATAATAAAACTTTGTGAAATGAAGGCTTTCCACTTCAGTAGTGTCCTGTGAACATTTAAGCAAAATTATATGTGTAGTTTTTAATTTCATATCTGCTTAACAGAAGAAAGCAAGAAGCAATTGAGCTTTTTACAAAGTTTGGATTTAATTTATTTTGAATCGAATGAGGTGATAAATATATAGGTTTCAATATAGGTTTCACAAAAAAAAATAGCAAACTCCTTATTTTTCTAAACCAATGAAATTTGGACACGACTTTAACAACCTACATTTGCCTTATAAAAGCACCTACGTCAGAAAAATATATTTAGAGGTACATAATGGCACGTAATCTAAAAACTAGGGGTGCTTGGATTATTGGCTAAATCGAATAATCTTTGAAACATAAGTATCTGGAAAAAAAAGATTTATCGATCGAATTTAAAGCATATGTTACTGTTTATAATTCAACAATATACTTTCAAAAAAGCCGATTAGTAAGTAGCCTACGAATAAAGACCACGCTAAAGCTTGGTCTATGCACATTCGCAAGAAAAGTCATCCGGGAAAAAGACTGGTAACAAGTATCTTTTACTGAGAATTTTTGTTTTGGTAATAAGAAAGACCGTAAACTCTAGTCCTAATGCGCATGCGTTTCGTAAATTCTGAAACGGTTTTTGAAAAATCTGAAATGATTAGACAGAAATACCAAACTCCCTGAAAATACGTTAAAAAGCTACTCTTTTCCCTGGCTTAACAATATAAACCTTTTATTTTCTGTGAATTTTTTTTACTGCAACTAAGGAGAGTAACAAAATACAACATTCAGATCAAGAAAAAACTTATTTTATAGTCATACAAATATTCACTACTTTTTTATCACTTTAACTATAGTCAATAAATTACAATACATAGACTATGTTTTAGCCATTATTATTTAAGGCTTTAGCCCTCAAGCTACTCAAAAAAACCATAAACTACGATAAAAAAGCAGTATATCAAGAATTTACAAAAATAAACGAGAGTTATTCAAGAGTTATTATAGTTTCATTATAATGGTAAATTATTTTGTAGAGGGGAATATAAAACACATAAAAACACTATTAGTGATCTAGGAAGTATCATCTTGAATTGCCTAGCCAATTAAATATTTGTATGAGAAACAAAAAAAAATACTGGCAAATCAAGTCTCATTTTCATAATGCATAGAAACAATACAACTATTGAAAACTCATCTTTTTGCCTTCAAAGTTTTAAAGGGCAATTAAGAGCAAGATCTTTGTATGCATAAGAATTTCTATAAAGCTTTAGAAAGCAGAGTAAAAAGAGTTTTTTTTCATTAAAAATCATTTTCAAAGAAGATATACAGAACTTTAACAACTTATTTGATAACAAAGCAATAAATATCATCCTTAATAATTACAAAAAATTAAAATATTCATGACATTCGAATTTAATTAACATAACGATTTGGTTGAATAGTTTATCAATAATAATATACACGTGTTGGCATCAAACTTTTGGTAATGTTTATTTATAAAACAGTTCTAATGATTTGCGGCTGCTGATGTATAACTTTTAAATTTTAGCTAACTTGCAAGCTTATTGGTTCATTATATGCAAGCGACTATGTTTCTAAGTTTTAGAGTAGATTACATAAGGATATCGAGACTTTAAGATTATGGTCTGAAGTCTTTCCCAAAAGGTAAACAAAATGCAGCTGTAAAACCTGGCTTCCTTACTTGGTATAATAAACAGCCTCCCTTCAAAGCATTTAAAAGTTTACATTTTTTGCAAAACAATAGTCCAATTCTAAATTCTAAGTTCTCTAAAAAATATTCTAAAAATGAATGATGTAATCAACTTTCAGCTGATAAGATGAACTTAACCTTTATAGTGCATTTGCTTTCTAACTTTAGCACCAATATACTTGATAGTTCCTAGTTTTGTCAACATGCAATATATTGGCAATTTGTTGTTATGGTCGATATATCTAATTTTTTCCAAGCGACTTTAAGTCTTCAATATTCTCTTGAGCTTTAATTTCTGCAACTTCTTATTACATCGTTCCATTATTGTAACAAGTTTTTCAACTAGCTTTATGTGAAAAATGATGGATTTTTAATTCTGTAGCTTGTCACTACACTCCCCATATTGTGGGTACTCGAGAGTGTGATATATCTGTCAAAGTAATAGTGATATTGCACAAGTCTAACATGCGCAGTAAGGTACAATGTTTGGGCTAAATCTCGTTAAATGTATTTCGCTAGCAAATCACATAAGCAAGTCGAAGGGTAGTAGTAAGTCGAAGGGTAGTAATCTAAAGTTATATTCTGGATATATAAACATATATAATGGATCTGTGTACGATAATTGATCTATTTAAGCAGGATAAGCAATTGCTGCATTAGGCGATTCTACTTCATTTGCACTTGGAAGCCTTTTCGTAATCTAATTAGATGACACTACGAAAATATAATATATTACATTTATAATAAGAACAGAAAAAAAAAAACTAATATAATAACATTGTGCAGTGAGTTATATATTCCACACATATATTCCACACATTTTAGATATACTACAGAAAGAGATATATGTATTGCAGGTAAAGTAGGGATACTACTAAATCATAATATTTGGAAGAAAGTAGCAAATTTGTAAAATTATGCATTTTCAAAATGAAAAGTAGCTAACAACAATTTTCTTCAGTTAATTTGCCTTAAAAAGACAAATTGACGGAGGTGCTCAAACTCGTAAAATACATTATTTTCATGTAACACACTTGTGGTTAATTCTAAAAATCCTTAAAACGTGTCAAAATTTCCATTTAATATGACCATGTTTTAGTTAGTTTAGGTATGCTAGATATATTAGGTATTTTAAGTAAATAATGTATTTCTTTTATGTATATGACACAATAGTATAGTGAAGGTAAACTTGGCATATTAAGATTAAGATTAATAAAGGATTACGTAAGTTATTAAATAGTATAGGTTTGTAAAAACTAACAAAATATAGAAATAAATAAACAATAAAAACTTGGTTAGGACCATAAATGTACAAAGTTGGTGGAGCCCGATTTGTTTGAAAGTTCTTATTGTCTTTGAATAAGGTTCAAAAGGTCAATTCAGGCCTAAAAACTAACATTTTTTAATTTTATTAAAAAAATGTAAAAGAAAGTAAAGATTAGTTTTTTCTGAGATTTATTGTATTTTTTAATAATTTTGTACTTTTTTTCTACTTTTAGAGTAAAAATGAATGTGTTGTCTAATGATTGGTAAATAACTATGAAACACAGTGTAGCATAAACAATCGAGTATTTTATTTTAAGGAATGAATCCAGACAAACTTTAATACTAATAACTTACTTACTTAACTAACTTAACTTTTTTGATACTAAACATTTTGTACCTTCAAAGGGCAGTTAAAAGTATGGAATTAAAGACCTTCAAAGGATAGTTTGAAGCATGGCATTAAAGACCTTCAAAGGGTAGTATGAAGCATGGAATTAAGCACTTACCAAATTGGGATCTGCTAAATTGTTTGAGCTGCTGAATCACTTTAAGTTGATTGATATCTATGCTATATAAATAAACAAGAACAATTTACTGCTTGACTCCCGGTAATTATTTTGGAAATCTAATGAACGAATCTTTAGAATAAATACATGAAATACATATGTATACATTGAAATCAATTTTTAGCACAAATTTGCCTTTCAGAAATATAGGAAAAGTGTTATTCTTTACCTAACTTCATGAAAAACACTAGAAAAATCTATTGATCGATCTTGAAATATAGGCAAAAATACCTATCTTAAAAAAAAAAGAAATAAAAATTTTCGAAAGTATAATAATTGTGTTAATTTTTACGTCTTATGGTGCTCTAACATCATGTGAAAAACTAGAAAATTATGATCAATTAATCTGAGATATATGGAACAAAGACCAATTTTGGTTCAGTTTTTACATTTTGATCCTGCTTCCATGGAAACGAGAATTATTTTAATATCTGACTTTTCTTCACTCATAACCCTTTAACTTCATGCAAAAAATCAGAAAAACATGGTGAACGCTCCCGGAGATACGTGAGGTTACGTCATAAGTTTTGACCTTTAACCACATTTACGTGCAAAAAAGAATTTTCGGTAATACATTATTATTGCAATTTTTTACCTTTCATTAAGTTGTACTTTCATGCAAAAAATTTGAAATATCTAATGACTATTTTGGACCTAGATTTGCCCAAATTTGCGAACGAGAATTTTCGAGAAAATTCCGGCTCTGTCACTTTTTAGCATTTATGGATGTCTAACATCATGAAAAAATCAGAAAAAGTTAGTGAGCCAATTCGAACGGACGAACGAACGAAACTGGATTTATAGGACTTTGTTGCCAAAGCCTCGTGAGTCCAACAAAGAATCAACTACTAATAAAATCCCTAAAAAAATGATTGAGATTTGAAATTAGCTTATAAGCCTATTATGCAGCAAACGAGCAAGAATACAATACAATTGGAAAATAAGCTTTATTATGCATTACTTTAATCATTTTATACCAAGGAAGTTATTACTTAAGGTCGCATGCTATCATTTTTTGGCCAAGAGACTATTTAACCAATTATTGGGTTTGAATGAAAAGGAATCTGAATCTGCACAAATAAGCCTAAAATATTTTCGTTTTAAAGGCATTCCAATGTGATAAAACTATCTAGGCTCATATTAAAAGTTATGAAAAATACTTTTTTGTTTCATGTTAAAATATTTTTCAGTTCTGGCATTACGGAAATTTTAGTATATTTATGTTAAACTAAACAGTATGTTTTAAATTATACTTTAAAATATCTCTAGAACTTTAATGATTTAGATGATTAAATTTGATAGGTTAAAAACGTTATTATCAGCATCATTCCAAAAGGATTTTGGCCTCAATTTTTAAGCACTATTATTTCCCTATAATTCAGTTAGTGATTTCTTCTGAAACCACTTTTAAAGAATATATTTAAAAAAAGGAATCAAATACTAATAGACCCGCTGGTAAAGTCAAGGAATTCTGTATCGGGTTATGGCTAACTTTTTAAACATTCATAACGAGAATAATTTGTCAGGAATTATTCAATCTAGTGCTAGTTCTTAATCAAATATATAATCTTACAAAAATGGCGAAACAATTGAGCGATTTGTGAGATATCTTTAAAAATGTTGTTTTTGCAAAAAAAAATTGAATTTGTGATCCCCGTTTTATTAAAAAAAGAAACAACTTTCGGTAACATGGCAAAACTCAGAGACAATAGAGAAAAACGTGTTGCTGACGAACGGAGATGTATTTATAGGACTACTTTCACTCCAGGAGCTAAACCAATGTCCAATGTATGTATGCACTTTTTGTGTAGTAATTGCAAAAGCTGTTTAGGAACACCTCATATGGTTTCATAGAGTTTTGAGCTCTCATTGTGAAGATATGGCGATTCGAATTGCTAAATCAGCAGTTTTAGGGATTTATATGGTATATCGAAAGCCTTTTTAAAAGTAATTTTAAAAAAAAAACAATACCATTATTTGGTACTTTTTAACCAGCTCTATTCAATGAATAAACCTATTATTTGCAAACTTATCTTACAAAGATGCTGACGTCGGCAGAAAATGCCTGAAGTATCACTTTTGTTTCTTATACTGTAGGTATTACAATAACAGGCTATGTAATCAAATATGGTAAGTGGGGTGGCCAAAGATGGAATAAATTCGTAGTTTTATATGGAGTTTACCTTCAAAGAAAAACATATTATCAATACCATTCAAATGCCTTCATATTTGTTGTCCTCTTATCCATATAAATTAATGAAAAAATTAGCGACGTGACAAATTTGAATTGGTTCTAACGAAAAATAGCGTTATTTAGAGCATAAGGCTGTAAAAAATTTTGGAATCGACTTAAAAAAAACTTTCCAGTGGAATATAACATGATGTGTTTCATGAGAAAAATATTTTCATTCTTTATTGGGCATGACGTCATGCAAAAAGATCGAGAGAAACAAAGTACACAATGATGTGAATACATGCATGGGTCCAGTTCCTGGAGTAGCTTCCAAAGTCGGGCATCCAATTATCATATCATCATGCAATATAGCTTTTAATTTAAAACTAGCTCAAATATAGAAAAGAAAAAGAAAAAGAAAAGAAAAAATAGGAATAGAAAGTTGAACCTATAATGAAATACCTTCAAAATAGTAGTTTTTTTCTCTTAAAGCCTTATCGACCCAAATAAAGAAAAACATTAGTTTTGTTTAAAATATCAAAAAGTTATCAATTAGTTTTCAAGTTACTTTACAAAATTATGTGTTGTTTTATCCCGTTTCTAGGAATTTTGGTATAGCTCTGTGTCTATCATTTAATTTTGTGTAAACATCAAAAAATCTAATGATTGGATCTCAAAATATCTTACTAAGTAATAACTTACTTATTAATAACTTAACTAAAGTAGTAGTAGAAGTATTAGAAGTAGTAGTATTTTTTAGTATTTTATTGCCCCTAAAATCTCGATTTGTTATTGGTTTTGCTAAAATATTTAATTGTACAAAAGGGGAAGAACAAAGTTCATAGAAAACAATCATGAGGTATCATCGAAAATGTAGCTTTTGACTAAAAACTTCAAAAAACATAAATTTTCAAAATGATACCACTTTATAGTCTTATTTGTTTATCTATTTAGCCTGTTAGGAGATATTTTTAAAAATAATTTTGTTCCCGCAGGTATCAAGGAACAACAAGCATCTTATGCTTTTTTTATAATATCTAAAAATACCACAGAAAAAAAGAATGGTTTATAAGAAAATGAGGAGAAGCTGTCACTTTGAGACAAGAAAAGAAAATAAACTAACTTTGGTTTTGGATATATGCTATTTAGTATATCATGATTGATTTCTTTAAACCTTCTCAACTTCTCGTTGTCGGCATTCTTTAAATAATCTTCATTTGATACATTAACCAAATTTGCATTTGTCCATTCGCGTAGTATAGTAACAAGTGTATCATCAGGAATACCATGGTTTAAAACGATCAATGATAAATCGAAAGTACATCTGTTTATGCATCCAATAAGTTTATGTTTCAAATACTGTTCATCGATTGGGTATACCAGAACAACATTTAGAAATTCACATCCTTTAACTGCTGTATAATCAGTCAAAAGGCAAAGAGATGTTGTCATCAACTGAGGGTCATTTGTCCAATTGATTCTGCTAACCTGCAATGCATCTTTTACCATGTTGATTGAATCCATATTCAAACATATTATCGCTTGTTCTTTTTTATCATTTAGTATTACTTTTAACACTTCAGCAAGACAGAAGATCTGATGCCCAAATTCCTTAGTTTCTTTTTTAAATGGATAATAAATAACAGGTAGTTTTCCTTCAACGTTATGAGCTGTTTCTCTTTTTCCAACAAATTTGTAGCTACTTTTGATTTCTCTTCTAGAGGAATATTTATCTGAACATATCGTACAGTTTTTTAAAAATTTACATGTATCGTCATTTGATGTGTTCATATCAATATATTTTACCTTACTTTCTTGTTTACAGCTTTCGTCATGCCTTGCTTTCTGGGATTTATTTGCATTCGGAGTTTGAATCAAATCTTCTTTAAGATTATCATTTAAATTGATTGTATTGGAAGAAGGTGTTGATACAGCTGCATTAAAACTTAACCCTGAATCGAATTTTGGTATAATAGATTTCACTTTTGCTACTTCCAAAATAGGAATGGCAACATTAACTATATCATTGATGTTCTTAGAAGATCTCATCAAGTAGGATAAGTGGAATATTTCGAAATCTGTTTCTTCCACTAACTTGATATATTGGTATGCTTCGAGCGACTTTGTTTGAAATGTGTCATCAGTTTCACTTCTTTCACTTTCCATTGCCTGTGCTACTATTACAATATGGGAGTTTTTAAATTCTTCATTTTCTAGAAGAATTTTAATTTTTTCAACTTCACTTTTATTCAAAAATTCTCCATTGAATTCTTCGATGAAAACATGAACTGTCTCACCTTTATTGGTAGCTAACAAATATTCTAATATAGAAGATAGCGAATTAAGGTCTTTAACTAAGTCATCACGTTTGCAAACTATTACATGTTCTTTATTCAATTCAATAGCTAGCTTCTCCATCTCTTTGAGGAAACTACTATCAGTGTTATGCATTATATAATACGTTGTTTCTAGACCCCCAGAACTATTTGCGACTAGTTTTAATATTTGTTGAGCTGTGGTGGTCTTCCCTGTACCGAATGAACCTTTAATGATTTTATGTTTGTTTATGGAGTGCACTATGTTTTGCTGTTCTGGTGTTAACATAATCAACTTTTTTACTTCTTTTATTTCATTTTCTGGATTGTTTGTAAACGATGGTAAAAGAGAAGATTCAAAAGCCATTTGTGTCATGATGTTTCTAAATAAATCATTTGAAGAATCAGCTCTCTGGTCAAGTTCACTTTTTATATCTTCTACCTCATTTGAAAATTTTTCCCACCATTTTTCAAATAAATCTAAATTTTTAAATGTTTCTGCTGATATAACTAACTGTCGGTCAACGCATGCTTTGCATATTATTGTATCTTCCATTTTGTGCTTATTTGGGTCATACAATGTCAAGGGTATAAATACAAATGAAGCATCATCAAGACACTGATTGGCAGATCGGATAGATCTTATATTTGATAGATTCTTCCTCATTGAGATTTTAATATCTATAGGTTCAGTATCAACAAAGAACATACAAGCATGCTTTTTTGAATATGCTAGTATACAAGATTCTTTAGGGCTTTTATTTTTATAGTCATCAGTTATAAATTCCAAATGTTGTTTTGCATCATAACCTTTGATGCAAAATCCATCATCCTTATTTTTTTGTAACCACTTAAACATAGTTTGTAATATCTGGCACTCTGTAAGTTTACTAGTATTTGTAAAATTGTACATTTTAATTTCACCGACACATTTGTATTTTTTAAAATAATCATCTTTAATAGTAGGCATATCCTTGATTTGGAACCATTTTTCTTTCCCACCTCCAACACAGACTTTAATTCTATCTTTCATCTTTATATGTAACTTTTCAAAAACTTCTTTTCTACTTGCATCATGTGCAATGATAGCAAATTCATTGTGTGCTAACGCTTTGTGTGCTAGAATTTAAAATATCAATAGTAAGTTAAACATGGAGCTTCTATTCATGAAAATTAGAGTTAAGAACTGCTTTTAGTTGAAACTGATACAATGATGACGCATCGCAGAACAGCTCCTAAGTAGAAGAAGACTGTAAAAGACTCCCCCTGTAGAGCAAAATAACTAACTAAAAAAGTAAATCATCAGTTCACTCCCGTGTATGGATATCGGCCTAGTGAATATCCATTTGCACGGTGTTAAAAGGACTTACTCAGGTGAAACTATTTTCTGAAACCTATATCAAATTAATGTAGAGCAGTGTGAGACCAGTCAATCTTGTAAATATTTGCTCATCAGATTCAGTCGAACAAGAGGGAAAGACCTCACTTGCTTCTTGATTTCTTTTCTTTACCGATTTTGAAATATAAATATCTCAAAAATTACACATAGAAACTGGCTCAAATTTTCACAGAATGTTACTGACATTGTCATCTTTCATTTTACAAATAAGTTTCAGTAGGCATTAATTATATTGGCCAAAGCACCTAAGTAAGTTCCTTTAAATACAATGGCTTTGCATATTAGCCAAGCAGTAGTGATCAACTACCATCATTACCATACTGACTCGCGTTATAGTACTCAAAATCAATGTCGATTTCTAGTTCACGAGTTACGAGTTGATATTTTAAGTCACGACGTAACATAAAATCTATGAGTTCCAAACTGCGAGTTGAAGATTTATATCACGAGTTGCAAATTTTTGAGTTAGTTTAAAGACGAAATGCCATGAAAGAAAATTTGAATAAAAATTATAAAACAAAAGCATGAGAAAATACAAATCAATTTCTTAAATATCTTGCATAATATCATTTCAAAAGAAAACTAAGGTTAAGGTTATTTAATGTAAAACACTAAAGCATTGAGAAGCTGTTTATATGAAAAATATTTATTTAAACACGATATGTATAATAAAAATATATGTCTAACCGTGATAGTTTTCAGCTCGTGTTCGTTCACAACTGTTCGTTTTCGTGTCTAGTATAGACTATGGCGAAATGAATAGCTTTACATATGAACACTATTACATAAGCATCCGATTTTCTCAATCAAGCCGAGATCTCGTTATTTTTCACATAGGTTAGACGGGACGTTTTCCCTCCAAATGAACCTTTTATATCAACCTTTTAACCGAGTTTATAGAAACTAGAACTTTTAAATAAGCATATTTCTGGAAAATTTTATTACGCTATATTTTGCTTAAAACCTGGATAGTAAAAAAACAAAATCTTTCGATTCTAAGATTAAAGAGTAGTAGTATTTACCTTAAATTCAGCTGTAGTAAAGAAGAAATAAGAATTTATTGAGCTTGAAATTTCCTTGCTGAAAAAGCTCAATTAAAAATTTAAAAAATAATGAGAAATACATCTTTGATTCTTCAAGCCGTAACTCGCAAGTTAGATTATTAACTCGTGACTAGCAACTCGTAATTTGAACTCGTAACTCGTAGATATATATGCAACTCGTGACTTGAAATACCAATTCGTAACTCGCGGTTTAGTATATCTCAAATCAATGAGATTATATGAGGGTTGGTAAGCACCCTAAGACTTGATTAGTTGTCTCGCACCCTTACGTACACCTACCTTATGATGCTGGAAATAAGACAAGAACATATCTTATATTTTTTTTAGCTGAAATTTAATCATGTGTCAGCTTTTAAATAGTGGCATAAGATCCATGTCAAAAATTAACTTTAGAATTATTTATCAGAAGATCTTTTCAGAGAATATACGAGGTTGTTATAAGGTCTTCACTTAACAAAAATTGAAAAAATAAATATTTATAGCAACATTTTCATTACTTGACGAGTATTTGACGTATAATTTTTAAGGTTTAAATTTAGGCACTATAAGCTTAGGCACTATGCTCCACTATAATTCAACAAAATTTCCAATAAAATAATGAATCAATAAATATTCAGCCTGTCATGTCAGTTTGAGGCAATTATTTGCCTCTTAATGAAAGAACAATGAGATATTTTGATAATTGATGATCTGTCATAATATTTACACCCCTTATTTAATATAATTCTAGTTCTTACTCAGTTTTATAATTTTACGAAAAATGGAAGAAGATACGATTCGTGATATATCCTCTTATCAGCAAAATGCCTCCTATGATTATAATTGATCTCATCATGCAGAATAAAAACAAAACCAACATTTACATTAAATTTGATAAATTAAAGCTGGCATATTGAACACATAATGGAGCAAATGAGCATAATTTAATCACTTCTTTACAATCAGAACAAAAGTTAAATAAACAAAAAAACATTTTACGCTTCTAACTAGTGTCCAGTGTCCAGCCACTTTTTAACCCCTAAATACAACTTTCTATATTCCATATAAATTAATATTAAAAAAAGTTCAAAATTGCGGATCCTTACAATCAATGGTATTGGTATTCAGTTTGCGGTTAAAAAAAAAATTCTGAATAAAGACACTTATGCTAGTTTAAAGCTTAAATTTGAAAAATAATAAAAAAGGGCGAAAAATTACAAAAAGTATTAAAGAGACCTTAAGATATTTTGAAAAATATAGAATTTCGAGCTAATTTTTACCATTTGCCCAAAACTTTAAGAGTAATAACAATTTGTTGTCAAAAATAAGGCCCTGCCACTTTTCTAAATTTATGTCCATTAAACTTCATGAGCGATGATATCTGGGTGCTACGGACAAAACACGACACTTAAAAAGAATCATGCTCAAGTTGAACTCAGATTTAAAAGAACACTGTTTTGGGTATCGTTTCATATTATTTTAAAATTACTAAAAGACAAAACTTCGCAAATTACTAAATTTGCAATATTTAATGATAGACGATGACTTTCAAAAAGTCGTTATCAATAACGAGTATTCTTACAGTGAATATACGGGTAAAAAGGTAAGCATAAAGTGTGCAAATAAAATCATCATGCGTCAGCAGTTGTAAATGTCATGAATCAAATCATTATTTTTGTTGTTTTGATCTATCACTATACTATTTTTACGAAGCAAAATAATTTATCTAACTTTCGAGATTTCTAAAACTTTGATTGGTTAATAACAATAAGCAACATTTAACAATTAAACAGACGATCAAATAATTATCCAAATATTCGAAAAATATTAACCAATCAAATAAACATTTGAATAATTAATAATAATTAAATAGAATAACTCGGAAATTAAATAAGCGATTAAAAACATGAATTCTGCACAAGAAAAGAATAAAAACTGAATCAAGATAAATTTCTTTACGATTACTGTATTCATAAGGGAGTTGTATTATTGATGATTCTCTTCTGACAGTTGTTTTTGCTGCTCTATATATATCCGCAGATTCCCTTTAATTAAAATTAGTAAAAGGCGAAATTTCGTATATATTACTAATTTTACTGGAAGCAATATTAAGAAGTGTTTTGAATAGAAAAACTCATTAAAATCCTTTCTTAAAATTTGTCATTTTAAAAGTTTTCTTGCAAACTCCTAGCTTCAGTAATGCTTTTTTTCTAGTATTGTAAATAGTGTACGATACAGTTCTAGTAATTCCCTCCAGTCAATTATTTAAATTTTAAAATAGAAACTTCTTATTTCTGTATGATTTCTTTATTTATCTGTAGTATATACATTTCAAATAAAACCCCCTTAAAAATATTGTTTCATTTTTAGTTATTATATTTAGATAAGCATGATATTATTAGTCCTTGTTTTCCCCAAATTGTTTCCGATCTGTTATCGGTGAAAAATATTTAATACCAAAGACATGTATTTCTTATTTGGTCCTTTTAAATTCGATTTTTGGTTGACAATCAAGGTCATAAATTGCATAGACTTTCTACGCTTTTTCATTTTCACCACAAGCGTTTTATATCGATTTATTCATTGATAAGAATGAAAACGATTGGCTCA
>JAYJMI010672154.1:0-11184 GCA_036873855.1 Sarsia tubulosa
TTTCATACTCTATGTTTGTAGGCTAGTTACAATTTTCATAGGCTATGTTTGTAGGCTAGTTATAATTTTCATACTCTATGTTTGTAGGCTAGTTATAATTTCATAGTCTATGTTTGTAGGCTAGTTGTAATTTTCGTACTCTATGTTTGTAGGCTAGTTATAATTTTCAACTGATTTGAAATTTATGATAAAAGGGAACCACTGCTTGAAACACTCGTTATTTTCACATAGTAAAATGTTTTTTTCTAGCTTTACATTAGCTTAGTGGTTTAACTCTTCAAACACAACATGGAATATTATGAATTTGGGTTTTCTTATGAGGAGAAATTTACATCTAAATTTTTTATATGCATATTTTATTAATTTTTCCTTTTAAATATCGTGTAATGCTTTCTCACTTCTCTACGCTTTTATAAAGCACTGCATATTAAAAATTGAGATGTTGTAGACTATATTATTCCAGGAATATGACACTAGACATATTCCTGATTATTCAAACTTTTATTGAGTTTTAGTTTCAAGAAGCGAATACTTAAAGGGGACCCAAGGTGACAAGAGCTTTAAAAGTTATGAACATTTTTTTTTTCTCGTAAAAAGCTCTTTTCTTTCTTAATTTATCAGCGTTGGAAGTTCAGATTTTGGACCATCAGATTTTTCAAACTTGAGTTGAAATTGAATCTTTGATGACATTACAACTTAGTAAAAATGGCATATTTCGCTAAAAATGGCATATAACCATATTGAATTTCTTAATAAAACTTGGTAATATATGAGATAGTATAAAATGTAGCTAGATAAATGTATTTTCAAAATCAATAATGGTAACATAAGCTAGATCCAGGCCTTTTTAACTTGTCTTGTCACCTCTGGTTCCCTTCAAAGCGAATACAATAGCGATCGCACCCCCTGGACCCCCTGATGACCTTTACAACAGCGATCGCACCCCCTGAGTCCCTTGACGACCTTTACAACAGCATTGACAAATACATTTAATCTACTACTTTAAAAAGCATGTTGTAACATAAAGTTTTTATTTCGAAAAAAATCCATTTTCTAATTCTATTTTTTCCTTAAGGTAATCTATATGAAGTGGAAATAACTGGGAGCCGATAAAAAAACTAATCCAACTTAAATCTTGTTAACTTTGATACATTTTCAACTGCTTTTTGACTTGACTAAATATCACAAAATAGTAAAAAAAATTATAATTTAAACACTTCTAAAATCCTCCTATGTTCCGCCTTTTTATATAAATGAGTTTGACCTTTTTATAAGCTCTAAGTAAATATGCTACAATAGTGTCAAATTCAAACGAAAACTGGAAGCGACCTTATTTTCAAACAAACTAATAAAGATATATTTTTTCCGTTATGCTCAGTTCTTTTTCTTGTTGGTTATATATAGATTTTTCTATGGCGTCATATATTTACTGTTCGCTTTACTATTTTTTATGTTTTCCGCTAATTGTTGAAGAGTTTGGTGTACATACAAGATGATCTTCTGTTTACTTATGTTCTAAATCAAGTGCAAAAGTTGTTTATTTGCGATAGGCTTACTCAACATATCGTGTGATGTCAAACTACAAAACAGCTTTTTAAATAGACCTCTTAAAAAATTTAACAGCAAGAGAACATTTAAGATTTCTTTCACTGTTTTACGTAAGAGCATCATCAAAGTTTAATGTGTTGTTTTGTCAGTTCTTTTAAAATGTTTTGATTACGAATAAGATTTGTTTTACTGCGTTAGTGAACTTAAAAATTAGAGGTACAACTTTAACTAACAGATTAACTTAAATATGGTAAGGTGGGTTACTTTTAGAGGGATTTACTTGGTTTCATTCTGGGGTTACTTTTAGGATTTACTTGGGTTCATTCAGAAACAAATTAAAAACTTTTCGCCAAAGAGTATCCTGTAAAAAAGGTTTACATTTCGTAAACTATGTGTACATCATACACACGATTCCTGCCATCACTGGAAACTTAATTTCTAATACCAAATATAGTGAGAAGGTTATTATTTTAAAGTGTTCTTAAAGAATAAAATCATTAAAAAATAACAAAAAATAACTATATAAAGAAATACTCAATTTAAAATCAGTAAAACAAATAAAAACTATAATTTTATAGGGCGGCAGCAGGGATGACATAAAACAATATTTTGACATTTGTTCCAAAGTGCAGGAGCAGTGTAAAACAAACCTTTCTTACTAGTTTGTTTTAGAAGAGGACAGTCTAAGTTTCAAGATTGAATTTCTTCTGCTCACATTTCTGTATTTTAGATTAGCCTTTGGTCTTATCTTTTAGATTAGCCTTTGGACCTACCGTTTGTATATTGAAATCGCCTAATTTAAAAATGGAACTTTAAAAAGGTGTTCTAGAAATTTTTTTAATGCAATTAAGGTTTATTTTTTATAAGGTAATCGAAAATCTCTTTATAAATCTATATGAGAAGAAAGGTTAGAGGAGCATAGATGTAATAATAATAAAACGTGTTTAACGTTGAGAACTTTTCATGGATTTTTAGCTAATCAAGTTGTGGCTTTTCTGAAATTGTTGTTAGTAGTTTTCTTCATTGGACTGTAATCATATTAATAGGTTTAAGTCTCCACATGAAATACGTTGCAGTAACCGCAACCAGTGAATGTTACCATCGTCAAATAAACTTCTCGGGCTTATAGTTAACATGACTTTAACACATTTTATTATATTCGTTCTTTTTACCAGCTACTTTTAGATTTTTTTATGTTTCAAAAAAACTTTTTATTTATGTTGAGTCATTTTTATTTTTAGGTAAAAGTTTGTTTGTTCATTTTTTATTTGTTTGTTGGATGTTGATTATTTGCAAAGACACCACATTTTTACGCTAGACCAAAGTTTCGGTATTTGCAAGGACACCACAGTTTTACGCTAGACCAAAGTTTCAGTATTTACGATAATATGATTGTTTGTCTGTCACTTCATATTGATACATTAAGATACATATTTGATAATATTTACGTTTTCAAGTTGGACAGAAGTTCCTAGCTGTGAATTTTAATTATCTATCCTTGAAAAATCTGTGCTATGTTAGTTCGTTAATTTCAAAATGCTTGAGAAATTAATTATTGAAGGTAAACATGAAATGTTTGAAATTAATGAAGCCAGATGTATTTATTTGTTCATTGGAGAAGTGAAAAACAATATTGAGATAAAAGCACGTGGTTATAAACACATACTATAAGAATAAACATCCTTTAAATGTTTTTTTATAAAATAATTCAATATATTTCCAGTAGCGGATAGTTGTAATACCACCTCATGCAAAACAAATACCTACAACACATTTGCAGCAAAATGTTGTTCAAAAGCTTGTTTGAAGTAACCCTTTGAACTTACCGGCAGTTTCGCTATAAACCCATACCGCCCTCAAACATGCGCGGCTTAGTATGATATGGGCGCCCGGAAAATATTATCAATAACTTTGACTTATTATTTAAAAATGTTGATATGATGTTTTCTTAGGCGACCGCTAATCATTATGGTTTACGTTTAAAAAACATTAAAAAAGTGCTTGAAGTTATTTTTGTATCTAATGATTAGAACTGGAGTATACTTCCCTGATAATAATTAAACGTTTGAAACGTCTTCAAACTAAAAAGCGGTTTAAATTTAATTACAGCTTATTTCCTGTGCTAAACATAACATGAATGAATGCAAGGGAAGATCTTTTAATGACGATAATCATTAATTGCTAATTTCTTTCGTGCATAGATAATTCATATAAAAACATATAGCACTTGAAACTTGAACGTCAAAGGTTTGTAAATAAGTAAAATAAGAAATTCAACAACAGTAAAACTTGAATTCATATAAACTTATTTATTTATTTACTTATTTATAGTAAGGTAGTATTGTAGAGGCTTCACATGCAGGCTTTTAGGTTTAAGCATTGGTGTAGGCTAGTATCGTAGAGGTTTAAGAATTGGTGTAGGCTAGTATCGTAGAGGTTTAAGAATTGGTGTAGGCTAGTATCGTAGAGGTTTAAGAATTGATGTAGGCTAGTATCGTAGAGGTTTAAGTATTGCTGTAGGCTAGTATCGTAGAGGTTTAAGAATTGCTGTAGGCTAGTATCGTAGAGGTTTAAGAATTGCTGTAGGCTAGTATCGTAGAGGTTTAAACATTGCTGTAGGCTTAAAGAAAGGATTTGGGTGAGGTAAGACCGAAGCTCGTATGTGGCAACCTTTAGTATAAACTTAAAGCTCTATAGTATAAGCCAGTTTATACTAGATTTACTTTATAAAAAAGAGTTGCAAATGTTGCATTAGGTTTAAGCATTGTTTACATGTAAAGCCTTATTTTAGGGTGAGATATATATTCCCCATGCAATTAGCCTTTTAAACATTAAATCTCTATTTACATGCTAAATTAAAGAAATCGCAATATCTAATAACAGGGTAATCGAGGCAATCAAAACAAATGTCGTATTTTAGCAACTCATTTATATTGTATAAATTATCACTGTAATTGCGTGAACACTCAAATACCAGCTTTTTATTATATAGAAATGTATTGTTTGCTATTTCACACTTTGTAATATCAAATTGTAATTGAAATAACACTAGTGACCACTGACCGCTTGTCGTTTACATATCGAGACTTTAAATTTTCCATTTGGTTTCAAATTCAGTTTGACATGTTGAACACGTTTTACAAAGTTCACAAAATTTTCATGTCTATTTATGTTGGTGGATATTATTTAAATCTAATATACATTTCCAAAAAGTTAATCGTTCAGTACCATTGTTAATGATTTTAATGACTTTCACACTGATAATTAGATTGATAATTTTAAAGTGACAAATGTAATTAATGAAGTGATAAAACAATTACACATTAAATAGATTAGCTTTCTTATTGAAGAACAATAGAGCAGCGTGTCCTCTAACGTGAAATCAGAAATCAGTAAGGCCTGGTTTCCACTGAAAGTTAAATTGTTCTTTCACAAGATTCAAATAAACTTGATAAGTAGCTCGCAGGAAGCGTCATTACATTAATTTATCTTTAAAATGTTTTTTCTTTAAATAATAAGCCACACCACAGGAGGTTTCAGAAATTTAACATCATTAATAATTTTCCTTTCGCTTTATTTATCTTGTAATTTCCATAATCATAACTTGTCATCGTTGGAGAATAACTAATCAATATTTTTTATACTCGGGATAATTTATAATGACAAAGCGGTATTTATTTATCGTACCGCTTGTATATTTTTAGTGTAAACATATTTGATAGTATGTTGTTATTCATTTTAATATTGTGACTTTCTTTTAAAGTTTAAATCAAGTTTAAGTCGAATGTTGGGTTTTTAAGTCTATATATCGTTATTTTTTAAGTGGGTTATTTTTTAAAGATAGTTTTCTTCTCAGAAAATACATGTTGAAACATTGTGAGAATCGGTAGATATTTTTTAAATCAAATTATGATATTCTAATTTTAAAGAGTAAGTTTTTAGAATTTATTTACTAGTAACGAAATAGCGGTATACTTAACAAGTTGTGACGTAGTAAGCCTTGTGGTCGAGTTTTTCTTGCGTTAAGATAAATGTTTCAGTATAAATGTTTTCAAAAAAAAATTCAACTTTTTTCTTTAATGTAAACCAGGAATACGCAAAGTTTGAGTCAAATAATTACTTAACAAATTTCTTTTCTTTTTTTTAATCATAAAAAGCGTTGAATAAATTGATGTAATATTATCTATTTTGACCAATCAGCTGTTAGTATTTTTACAATAGGCGGAGATTATAAAGAGAGTTAGTAACGGAATCTGATTGGCTAATAAGAAAAGTGGCAGGTGAAGATATGAATTTAAAAAAGTTTGAAATATTTAAATCTCTATAATCATTTTCATAAATTACTTGAAAACATAAACGTTAAAACCAGTGCAAGGTTTGTATCGTCTTCTCTCTCTGCAAAAATTTATCTTATCGATTTTAAGTTTTTTATTTTTTAAATCAGTTTTTATATTTTCGTGGTGAAAGTTTATTTAATTTTCGTACTAATTTTAACCTTTAGTTCAACTCTTAATTAACTTTAGTAATTACATTTCTTTAAATAATTGCATACAGGGAGCCTTCGTGCTATATTTTTTATTTCAATTCATGGAAAATTGTTCTGCAAAGTTAGTTGGTTTCTTAATAACATTACAAACAGAGTTTTATGACAGTTTACTTGTTCAAAATTGATTATGTTAACTTGGTTTAAGTTGAAGTTTAATTTATTTAAATGTTTATCAAACTACTCAACAATTCGTTCGCACCCGTTTACTCTCAAGCTATAAAAGATCAAATAACGTTGAGTTCAATCGAGCGTGATAATTTTGTTTTTAACTTTCTTTCGTGCTGTACTTTTAATAACACTAAACACACGAGGTTTAAATCTTACTATATCATCACAGAATTATTAATTTATAGAGATGTTCATATTACACTTTCAATATACTTGTATCACTCAACTGTTTTTATTACGTTGTCACTAAATCAGACTTTTTAAATTAAAACAAATCAGAGTTATACATATTGATTTTGATTTTCTTATGAAACTTGATATCAGCTATATTACCTTTCATTTAGATATTCTCAAAATAAAATATATTTGCAACGATTCTACGATTGACACACGATGAATTACACGTTAACACACGATAATAATATTACACTCGATGTTGGCATGGATTATTTTCTAACCAATACCACGTTACCGACCCCTGAACCTCAAGACAACGATTTGAATATGATCCATCTCAACCCCCTGGAACTTAACGTAGATTTAGAGATGAGTAATCCGAAAAAGAAATCGAAATCTTCACAAAGTCATGTCAAGCGACCTATGAATGCTTTCATGGTATGGAGTCAAATTGAACGAAAAAAGATGGCCGACGTTTTTCCTGATATGCACAATGCTGAGATAAGCAGACGATTAGGTTAGTTTCTTTATTTTCCGCTTTCTAGTTTCACTCTCTTATGCTTTTTAGTTTCACTCTTGTGGAAATTTTATTGAAAATTTTAATAAAGCTTTAAAGCTGAATTTCCTGATTGTGTAACGATTTAAAATTCATTAATTCAAATAATTATGCAAAATAAAAGTGCCTTCTTCTCTTTTGCAGAACAAACAACGTAAAGTAGCAGTATAAATTATGGCCAGCCTTAAAGTAGCAGTATGAATTATGACCAGCCTTAAAGTAGCAGTATGAATTATGACCAGCCTTAAAGTAGCAGTATAAATTATGACCAGCCTTAAAGTAGCAGTATAAATTATGACCAGCCTTAAAGTAGCAGTATAAATTATGGCCAGCCTTAAAGTAGCAGTATAAATTATGACTAGCCTTAATTTGAGATGTGTGCATAGCTGTAAGAAAACTTTATTTAAATTTCTTGTCAAAACCCCAACATTGATTTCAAAATTTTATATATTTTGTGTATAAATAAATGCGTATTTCGGGACCTTACTAAAAACGTAAATAGATTTTTTTAGTAAAACTCGTTGTTTTTAAAAATAAAGGGGTTTATTATTTCAAAACACCATACTGATTTAAATTTTTTTTTTTCAAATTTAATTCTCTACAAACTTTGTCGGTAAATTTTTATCACTTTGCGTGTTATATTAAAATTCTCTACGCTTTAAAAGTTATGTTTGTTTTGGTCGATAAAAACTTTTTCATATTATAATTGATTCAAACATCTATTTAGATAAAATATTTTCATCTCATATATATTTAAGCTGTCTCCATATGTAAATAAAAAAGTCGGAAGAAGTGTTTTAGTTAAATCTCCTTTTCCGTTATCGAAACAGTTATAATGGTTTTAAAATTAATTCAAACGTTAATAATTATATACGTGCATGAAAATGTGCACTCTTGTGCACTCTTGAGGTTACTCAAGTTTTTTGAGCAACTACCTACAGTATCATAAAAACCGTGAATTTCAAAACTTTAAACTAATCAGTATATTGCCTTCTTATTTTTAATCATACTTGAATCCCAAATTTTCTTGGCTTCAGTTCTGATAAAACTATCTTTATGTATTTGTAGGAAAACGTTGGAAGTTACTTAGCGATTCTGAGCGAAAACCGTATGTTGTACGTTCAGAAAAATTACGGGAAGAACACATGAGAAGATACCCAGATTATAAATACAGACCAAAAAAGAAAACGACAAAAGAAACCATTAAATCAAATTCGAATAACAGTACTAACAATTCTTTAATAAAATTGGGACGTTCAGAAGAAACAAAAATCAACCAATTAAATTCCATCAACGTTAAAGTCGAGCAAACGTCAACGAGTCCAGCAAGTGCAGTTATTAATCTTACAACGTATCCGTTTAAAAGTGAAAAACTCTCAGATTGCGCTATGAGCAGAGACGGACAATTCTCCCCAAGCAAACCATTTCTTACCCTATCAAGACAAGTAGGAAAGATTGGTAGTCTGAGCTCATCTCACACCACTTTCACCACGATTCCTGCAACACAAAAAATCAATGGAGTAACATCGCAAATGTGCCGTGTGTCAGCGCCTTTGACGCCACCTCCTAATGTACCTGACTCACTCGGAAGTTTAGAAGAAAACGAACTTAATTTATCTTTCTACGAAGACTTGATCGAGTCTTTTGACATTAAGAAAGAAAACATAGACGCTGTTATTCCTGAGTGGAGGTACGATTGTACACAAGACCTTCCTTACTCGCCGCTGTCTGATATCATCTCATCGCATGACTTCCCTGATCTCTACACGACACCCGAAGTGAACGAAATACTATGCGGCCAGTGGTTGGAGAGTAGTTTAGGTTTATAACCTTTTTTAAAAAAATTCAGTTACCTTTTTTATGAGTTTTTGATATTTTTAAGAAAAAAATAGTTATTTATTATATTTCTTCCTAATAGTTATGTTTTTTTTGTTTTTATTTTATTTTTTCCAGCAGTATAAAGAGTGACAGTTTTGTCTTGATATAAAATTCAAAATTTTTAATAGTTTAAACTTATTAGAATTATGAAGGTCTGAATCTTTTATTTAATACCTTAATTTATTAAAGGAGGCTGTATAACATTAACACTGTTTTATATGATTAATATTGATCAACTTTTCGTAGTAATCATAATATTTTATAAAACTTTTTACAATATTCAACATTCAATTTAGTAAATGAGTAGTGATTTAAAACATCACTAAAATCTAACTTGTAAATATTTATTATAATATTGGAAAGATATTTGTACATTTTTAATTGCAAAAAGCAAGTAAATATTGATAAATGCATTTGTTTTATCTGCTTCTTTTGGTCACTTATTTTACCAAGAAAATTTTATATAAGGAGTGTATATTGTCTATTGTAAACCTCTCTACATTTATTTAATTGGACTCTCGGCTTTAACTCCCAAGAGTCCTATAAATTCAGTCCCGTTCGTACGTTTATACGTTCGTTATTACATTTTCTCAGAGTTGGCTCATTAGTTTTTTCTGCTTTTTCACATGAAGGTAGGCATCAAAAACTGAAAATGCAAGATTTTTGACAAATACTTTTATTTACCAAAATCGGGGTTAAAAGGTCAAATTTGGACCAAAAATCAATATCTTTCAAAATATTTCAAGATTTCATCATCATAATTTTTTTAATTTTTTGCACAAAGTAAGGGACAAATATAGACTTCCAACTGGCATTCGGATAAATCTTGTTTGTGCGTAACTAAGGTCAAAAGGTCAAAATTTGTTGTGTTCTCTGATTTTTTGCAACAAGTTAAAGGGTCATGAATATATAAAATTGACGAAATGTTTTTTTTAGGAAAATTATCGTTTCCATGGTAACAATGTCAAAGGGTCAAATAGGGTAAATCTTAAGATATTGTCATTATTTTTTCTTTTTCACAAATAACTTATACCGGGAGTCAACTGGTAATTCATCCCTTATTACTTCAGCATGTTGAGAGGACATTATTTTTCATAGGTAACTTTTTATTTTTATTGTTAGTAGATTTTACTTTCAAATTCCGTTTTCAACCACACCAATTACTCCCTTATTATCCTTCGTAGTAACGTTTTCAATGAACTTATAAAGAAGTTTTGTCAAAGTGAAGAGACAAAGCATCCCCTAAGCCATAGATGATTAAAGAAACCATACTTTCTTACCACGTATAGTAATATTCCTATAATTATTGTGCATCGAATCAAATTCTTTACAAATTTTAATGACACTTAAAGTGCCATTAGTAGTTACTTCTTTTATGAGCATTAACCACTAATGTGGTGGTTAACCACATTAACCACCTATGAAAATAAGAACATTAAGCAACAACGATGGCAATAATCTACAACGGTCATTTTAAGAGGACTGGATCGAATACGTTTATTTACACAAATTTAGCGAAAATTTATTCTGGGAACGAGGTTGAAAAATGACCTCAACCATTGCGTTTTCGAACAAATAAGAAAAAACACCAACCTTAGGCTGTTTTTCTCTCAAAGTCTGTACAGAAAATGGCTAAAATCGTTTAAGTGTTTTTCTATTAGTTTTTTAAGAAATTTCAACTGGTAAGTCATTTTTTAAAAAAGTTAATTTGAGATTTTATGGGTATTGCAGGGATATACAACTACGGGGTGCGAAACGAGCGGTTTTTCAGGTAGCTCACTTGAAAACCTAGTTTACCACGTGGAGATTTGTAAAAAAACATTCCAGTTACATTTTTAAAAAAAGATCAACAAAACTATGATCAGAAACAAATTTCAACAAACGACGAAAAAACTTGGTTGTAAAAAGCCTGAAAATTCATGATTTTCAAAAATCTTTAAGAAAAAAGGCCGTTTAAAGTCCATGAAGAGTCAAATTATATAATACAGCCTTGCTTTGCTTGAGCGTGAGGATTGTGCCAATTTGACCTCCTATCATTTTTTTGCAATTATTTTGCCGTATATAGAGAGGGGAGTTTTCAAGTGTGCCAAACAACACCCTTCGTTTCCCAACCCGTATGGATATGTCCCTGATTTTAGGTTAATGTGAAGCACATGCTAAAAAAAATACGTTTTTGACTTTGGATTTGTTATAGTTCGTGAAGTTGCGGTTAATGTGAAGCACATGCTAAAAAAAATACGTTTTTGACTTTGGATTTGTTATAGTTCGTGAAGTTGCGCTTATTTTGATACCAAAACAAGAGGACTATTAA
>JAYJMI010674376.1:0-14482 GCA_036873855.1 Sarsia tubulosa
CGGATGGTAAACAAACATTTTGGCGTAAACTACATGCCTACGAAAATCTTCGTTTCAGGATGGTTATAAGCTACTTATTCCATAAACATTAATAGATACAGAAGCATAAAGGCTTCGACTTGAATATTTCATTCATAAATATTCGAAAAAATAATCTTTTCTCATTTAAGAAGTAAAAGTGTTGCTGAATAAACAGAAAAAAAATATTGCAGCACCATGACCAAGGCCGATTTTAGAGTCATAGAAGGAGATGATTGAGATATTACTTGTAATAATCTAAGAAAAACTATTCTAGATTCAGCTCATATAACTTTTATTCTTTCTAACCCAGGGAAGTATCCAGTATGGTTTTGATACCTGTAGACCGGTATGGGATCCCAAACTTTTCAACAAATGTGTAACTACTTTGCGCTTTTAATAGATCTTACTGACGTATTTTCAAATAACCAACATTATAAAATAGTCACCATGGCTCAAATTGATCAAATGGACAAATAAATAGGGGGTAATAGTAACTTTTAATATCTTGAAATCCCAAACTCAGGGAAATTTCATTAAAAATGGTATTCCCAAATTATTTCTGGATATGTCACTGTAACCTAATCTAACATTCAAGATCAACAAAAGTTTGTATGTAATTTTACGAAATTTTCTTCGTCTACCGCCTGTTCCCACATAAACTTAAAGGAAACCCGGCAAAATTTTGAAAAGGAAACCCGTAATAAAACTAATTTGATTGGCTCTGATCGCCGTGTTTACCAGCCAAAAGTCTACCATTACTAGATACGTCATTTTCGAACATGCGCACGCATGATTTTCTGAAACCGGAAACTTATGTATTGTGTTTTGTTTTCAAAATTTTGCTCATTTGCTGCATGTCGAGGTCAATAAGCCAATTATTAGATATTAATGTTGATGTAATGGTTTTAATTTTTCTTTTTATTTAATGAAAGGTCTTTTAATGTATTTTTATGTGTTTTTACAATCCTGCTCATGTTCTGCATGATGAAGACGATGAAAAGGATAAATTCGAATAAATGTTCTGTTTAAACTTAACTAAAAATTAAACTTATCGTGGATCCACTGGCAGTTTATCCCTTGTTTTGTTTGCTTCATAGATTACAATATTAAAATTATGCTTTCATGGAATCGCGAAAAAGACCCTTAGAGAATCCTACATATTCAACAGAGAAAAAGGTGATAATGGAAGTAGCTCCAACTCTCACAAGATCTGTTAAATCCTTTTACAGCAATAAAAACTGTAAGCGCCTTTATAAAAATATTCTCATCCTATCTCCACCATCTTCCGTATTGTCATCAAATGAGATAACGCAATGTTCAAAGGGAAATGAAAATTCAGACACTGGAGTATCAGTAAGACAAAAACATTCAGACACTGCAGTATCAGTAACACAAAAAAAATCAGACACCGAAGTATTAGTAACACAAAAACATTCAGAAGCTGATGACGCAGTTACGCAAAAACAATCCCCTGTACTAAAGCAGAGAAAATATATTTTCTATGATAAAAACAATATTTTTTATTCAAATGATAATAAGTTTAATAAGGATAACCAGTCAACTAGTTTAATTCGACATAAAAGTAATAAAGAACTGACTGTTGATGGTCTATCCCACAAGAGGGCGGTAGATACACCATCTAGTGATACAAATAACAATGGTGTGAAAGATGAAAACATTACCTTAGAAGAAAGCAGTATCTCTGATAGCGACAATACTTGTGATTCACTATTTAATACATCCCCATGTTCCAATAAGTCAGTTGATACTGAAGTTAGTCCTTTACAGATGTCTGGACAGCATTCTGAAGTTAGTCCTCTACAGATGTCTGAACAAGATACTGAAGTTAGTCCTCTACATGTGTCTGAACAGCATTCTGAAGTTAGTCCTCTACAGATGTCTGAACAAGATACTGAAGCATTGTCTTCTTCATTTTCAAGTGATTATAATTTCTCATCGCAAAGTAATATAGAACTTAAAAGCGAAAAGATAAAACTGACTGGCATAACACCTAGTACAAAGAAAAATACGTTGTTCAGTTACTTTAAGAAAGATGAAGCATATAAGAGTGATAAACTAAAAGATGTTATAAGATTGAACGTCAGTAAAACAATAGATGTGCTAAATTCATGTCGTCAAACAAAGCTTAAAGAGAAAGATTCGTCCTTACTTCTGACGTCATCAGAGGATGTTAGTATGTTTAGTCTTCCGATATCTCCCAATCAACAAAATATGAAAAGACGAAAACATTTACTGCATCCATCAAACAAGGGTATTTCAACAGCAAAGCAACAAAAGAAAGAGCAAATGTATTTAGTGAGTTATACAGAAAAAGTACTATACTTGCAATACAATTTGAAAAAAGCTTTTTTATCCAGGTGGAATAAAAATGTAGATTTAGTTTTTATTCAATTCGATACAGTTTTAATCATTTAAAATATCTTCCAATAGATAGACATTCTATATTTGAATTGTTTAGATCACTGTATTTACTGTAAACAAAATCTTAGAAAAAATAGATCTTACTATCTTTACAATCGTTAGCGGTTCTAGAAAAACGTGATTGTTTATTTTATTTAAAAAAAATAAACTTTAATTCAAACAAATGAATTCATAATATTTTGTCTAACCTAAGTCTCTCCCTACTAGAAAGCTGGTTTTTATTAATTTCCACTGTTTAATTTCAGGATATTGGTCAGAAGAATATTGGTCACGTGACCTGTACAACATGTGGAATGATCTACACCAAATCACAAGAGGAGGACGAAGCTCATCATGCAAAACATCATGATAAAATCACACAAAAATTAAAATTCAATGTAAGTATTATTATTAATACTTAATTGATGTTACAAAAACTGACGCACGAAAAATGTATAAGGTATATAAACAATTTAAAGACATCTGATTGGCTATCGCGTGAACGATTAAGTTATCTGATTGGATATCGTGTGAACAATTAAGACATCTGATTGGATATTGCGTGAACAATTAAGACATCTGATTGACCCTCACGTGAACAATCAAGACATCTGATTAGCCATCACATGAACAATCAAGACATCTGATTGGCCATCATGTAAACAACAGTTTCACCAAAATCAATTTGTGATGATATGACAACCATTGATTTTATATTTTAGGGTTGGAAGACTGAACGTTTGATTGGTGAGTATCACGACGGTCGTATCATTGCTATATACGGTGATGATTGTTTAACACATAGAAGAAAATTATCACTGGTGAAAGAAGTGGTGGATGATGAGTTAGGTTTCGATGCTTCAAAAACCTTTTATAATGAAAACGAGCAAAAGGTAGACAATGCCATTAATAAACTAGAACAAAATATAATGTACTGTGCATAACTAAAAACTTAGATAATTATCTGAATTTAATTAGAATGCTACAAAAAAAATACAAAGCTGAGGACCTTGAAACCACAGTATGTATTAGGCAGGGTGAAAATGACTCCAAAAAAATGACTCTAAAAACCCTACTGCCCAGTTGCAAGGAGATTGTACATTTAGGATAGTACTGCAGCTCCTGGTTGATAAGTGATGAATGTCATCAAAATATTTTGAAATTATATATTTATCTTTCAGGGATTTTTATTCGTTTCGGGTAAGAAGGTGATTGGTTGCGTAATTGCTGTTCCTTTACAAAAAGTAGGTGGATGGAATTAACAGTTTATTTTCCCGATATATTCTGAAATCCTCTTTTAGTTTTATATATAGAATTTTGTATTTGGATCCCCTGCTTTGCTGAAGGGGTTCTATAAATTTTTCTTAGAATTTTTTCAATAGTTTTTTCTGATTTTTTGCGTGAAGTTATAGGGTCAGAAATGAACAAAAGTGACGAAGTTCGATTTTGTTTAGGAAACAGAGTCAAAAGGTCAAATTTGGCCTCAAAATTAACATTTTTCAAAATGTCCCAAGACGCGATCATTTTTTTTGAAATTTTGCACTATATTTAAGGGTAAAAATAAGATTACCGAAACAAAAGGTCAAATATTTACTTGAAAACAGTAAAAAAAAATTCCTGTTTTCACAAAATATCTCAAGAAGTGATCATTAGATTTTTTCTAATATTTTGCAAGTTAAAGTGTAATAAACATTAAAAATTGACATTGTTGCCATGTTATCCGAAATTATTTTTCTTCTGAAACATGGATCAAGAGGTTAAATTTTTTAATTTACATCGTTTTTCATGATTTCTCATGACTGTGGTATATCCACTGTGGTATACTGTAAACCTCCGACTATAAGCCCAGGGCTTATACACTTTCGTAAGCACTTTTTGTATGGGCTTATACATGGGAGGGCTTATACATGGAATGGAATTACTGTTAAGAAAAACTTTACATTATATATGTTTCAATATTGTCAACTTTATTTTTTAGGCCTATCCTATAATCGAGAGTGATGAAAAAGAAACGGTTAAAGATGGTGAACTTTCTTGTTCCTGGTGTTGCAGGTAAGTAATAATAAATAAATAAATATTAAAAAAAATGAAAAATACAATTTGTAAGAGATTGTACAGTATAGTTATATTATAGCAAAAGCCGTTTTAGGGCTATCATTAAAACACAGAAGGCTGAACGCGGGAATGTAATGGTGGGAATGACGGAAATGGTGGGAAAGCTTATTTGCCCCCCCTCAAGGGCGGCGAAATAGGAAACGCGCACGTGTGTATGTTTATTAACAGCTATGTGATTCGTTGAACGGCAAATAAAATTTTTGCTCTCTATTATTCAGCTTCATATAAAGAGAATTTCTTATGTCATTCAAAAATATTCGAGCGAAAAAAAAAAAATAAAGTTATAGTTTCACGTCGTGATTATCTTCAATTGTGAGTTAAACTTATTAGTTGTCATAGAAGTTTAATCTTAGTTTCTTTAAAACAATAATAACACGTCTTTTTAAAGAATGGAACTGTTAGTTATTCAATATTATGATCAATATCATATGTTTGTCTTAAAACTTTGATTAGCATATTTTTTGCTTCTATGCTTACACCATTGCATAAGAGGGTGGCGGTTAGTGTGAGCTATTGCTAGTAATAATAAATAATAATATAATAATAGAATTAATTCAAAAATCTGTGTGGTAATTGTAATACACATGTAATACATATACCCTTTTTAAAAATAAGAAAATATTATCAAGATCGTGTTAAATATAACTTTGCGGTTTGAAGTCATGTCTTATATAATGAATTGCTATTTTTTCTCCTTTCCATAAAAAGCATAGAAACTTTTTATATTAAAGAAACTCAATGAAAAACTCAATGTTTACTTTAACTTAACCCTATTCTGGGTGGGTTTTTTTATGACCATGACTGGATGGCGGAGACATACACTTTGAAATTTTGCAAAAAATTGCGTCACTAATATTGCTCAAGCGTCAGCACAACGTCAGCAGAAATTAAAAAAAAGCTAAAAATGAGGTCACTGCCATTATATGACGTCACACGAATGTCACATGACGAAATATTTTTTTGAGTAAAGGTATTTTGCCAAGTAACCATCTTGCAAAGTTTCAACACCATAGCTTACATAGTTGTAAAGTAATGGCAATTTTAAAATTTGCTATTTTGCATTGGAAATATGGTAAAATTCATGGGTGACGTCAGAAAAACTAATGTAACACGTGACTTATTGGTCACATGACCATGAAATTTTTTCACATGGTTTGTAATAGATAAATATTAAAAGTTAAAAAGTCCTAAGGTTAAACAGAATTTAGTTTTAGAGATATATTAAAAAGTTTGGATGGGGGGGGGTAGTTTTATCCCCTCCCCATACCCAGAATAGGGTTAATAAAGAAAGTATACTTAGTTACCAGGGTATTGTCAATGCTTAATATTTTTACAGAAAGTTTAAAAGAATCTCAGTTATAGGTTATCTATGACGTTTTATAAAAAAAAAAATTTTTTGGACAATACAAAAATGTAAACATGTGTTTTTTGATTACATTTTCATATAGAAACCAGGAGGTCTTATATCTTTATGAAACTAATTAAAATCAACAGGATGGTTTTCTTATAAAATTTCAATTAATATTCGATGTTTTACAAAGTAGTATTTAGTGAGAAGTTATTACCCGAATCCACAAAAGTATTAATATATCTTTCACCAGCTAATTATTTATAACTTTTTTTTTCATCAATATTATATATAAAATAATTATGCTATAACTTTATTTAAGTGTATGACACTACTTTGTTGATAATTTTAAAGATAAATTATATGTTGAGGGCCGGGGGCCGGGGATCGCTAAAGCCCAATAAAGATAAACTAAACTCAATGAAAATATTCCATATCGAGCATACAATTTAATAACTAAGGTTATAACCAGAGTTAATAATCTTCTGGTTATAACCTTTCCTATTATTTATAGCTACAGAACTAACACTATATAATGCAAAGTTTTAATTTAAAACCCACTCTATGAATAGTGTGTTTGTTTACACCAAAAGTACCCCCTGTTATCCGTACAATATTGCGCTTGAAACTTTGATTGCTTTTCCCACCATTCTCATCATTCCCGGCGTTCACACCATTCCCACCATAAGGAACAAAAGGAACTTAAGTAAACCGATTGTTCAAATCATATTCATGTTTGCATGCTTGGTTCTTTGTGTCGTTTACATATACATTCTAATGTTAAAATAGGAGACATGTGCACAATGGAATAATATGAACTGAATAACTTCGAAAATTTGAATGCCTATTTTTAGCTTTTGTGCTTGCGTATGAGTTTAATTATTTTTTTCTACGTAGACAAGGCTCGAATGTTTGCAAATATATAGATCCACAATATTGATGACTAGAATAATAAATACTATTGTAAAATTAGGCTTTTGTTACTTATACAGCGAATTGATCTATTAATAATGCTTCATATTTTAGTACTGAAGCAAAGTCAGCATTATGTGGTATCAGTCGTATTTGGGTATTTTCACAGAATCGACGTCAAAATATTGCAACTCGTCTAGTTGACGCTATAAGGTGAGGAAACAACTTCATTCAACGTCCTCCGAATGTTCTTTTTTGTTCTAACGATCCCTTTAAATAAGTTCCCTGCTTAATTGGTAGAATTCCAAAACCTAAAAATTCCAAAACCGTAATTATTGAATTTAGACCCCGTCTAACTAAAGTTTTTGGTATGAGAAACACGCACTGACTGTATTTAGGAGTGCAAAGTTTTCATAATATTTATCAAGCATTCTTAGTCATTATTAGTTTATTCAATAAAATATATCATCTTAGGCATCATTTCATTTATGGATGTATTATTGAAAAGCATAAACTTGCTTTCTCTGATCCAACACCTAATGGAAGGGCGTTTGCCATCAGCTATGTTGGTAAAGATAATGTGCTGGTGTTTCGTTAGTTACATTTATTATGGGGAAGAATAATTTTAAATAGATTCTTGTATATTTATATTTTATATTATATTTAAATATTGAAATTTTTTAGTAATTACTAATTAAGCCCTGCATTGCTGCCATGCACAAAGAAACAAAGTCATATTTTTAATTAAATGATACTGGATTTTCTGCTACATTTTGTAATTCATTTGCAATTGTTGTTGATACCTGAACTAAACAATTACTTTATCTTGCAGTTGTCTCAAACTTCAAGTCAGATCTGACTAGCTAATATACCACCTACAGTACTACTGAAGAGGATCCTGTTCAAAAATTATAGGCCATTTTTTAACTCTATATTTTGCTTTGTAAAAGTTGCAATTTTGTGGGTTACATCAAAAATATATATCTATAAAAAGTTAGGTAATTTACCCGAAAATTAAAAAGAACTAAATTGATGGGTTGCACAGAACAAAAGTTGAAACAATTAGTGGGTTACATTAGAATACAGTTTATATCTTTCCATACTAAAACCTATTTATTGTTTCTATTTAATAACAAAGATTAATATCTTTTCATTATATTAACAGACTGGGAACTTTAATAATAACTGGATTTTTTAATAGATTTTTGGACTTTTTTTGACATATAAATATCAAACTAAAATATGGGTTACAGTGAAATGCAGAATAGAATCTAAACTATAAAGAATTTTAGCAGTTTAGCATAGATATCTAACTTCCTACATCAATTTGGTGGGTTACAATTTAATATGTAGGTTTTACAACTTAATTAATTAAAAGTGAGTTATTTTACATTTTTTTGTATAAAACAATGACCTATAGTGTTTAAGGGCAGTCTAAAAATGATTCACAGTTTTGTGACAAGTCATAGGTTACAGCTACAATGAAGGACACAGTTAAAAGAGAAAAACTAACCATTCCACTAAAATTCACAATTTCAAAATGAAGTTAAATATTGAGTTTCTTCACTTTTCCGCCTTCAAACGAAAAAAAGGAAAATTGTCCCGTTAGGACTGGGCACTAAGCTGTAAAAACACTTGGTTAACAAGTTATTCCTAAGATCCTAAGTCGACCGAGATCGTATTTTCATAACTCATTTAAACAGTTTCTCCAACTTGTGGTGAATTCTAAAATTAATCAAAACTTTTCAAAATTCTCAAAATAATACTACCTCAATTGTAGTTGAAAATAGCTCAAATGTAACCCTGATTTAGTCACATTAAACTGGTCACAAAAATATTTAGAGATTATCAATACAGTTTTAGTTTAACCCATTTTTTTCATCGTCTTATTCAGACCAATGCAATGAAATCATTTATTTTAAGTATAAAACATAAACATAAGAATTTCACCATTTAAGGGTCCTCGGTTGTCATTAAAATGTCAACTGCGGAGTTTTCCCAAGGTCAAAATGATGGAGATTTTTTTTTGGTGACATAGGCCTAGCCCTTTGTGCCAATTTTCATTACTACATTAATTTTGTCCGGGTTACAGTGTTAATTTACCTAATTCCACTCGAATATTTGACTATATCCTTACCGGAAAACTGAAAATTAGGCCAGCGATATTTTTTGCTAGGCGTGCAGAATATACGCCGATAATATCATTTTGAATAAATGGCGACAAAATCTGAGGCGATCTCACTCCGGACAAAATAAAAAATGGTTGATACGTTTAACTTGAAACAAACATTAAAAAAAATTCCTGAAAAAGTTTCAGTAAATTCTCTTTAAGTCTTCTGCAGAGCAGGAGAAAAACTGTAAAAAGTCATGCAAAAAATAAAAATAAATTTTTGCTCAATTTTGTCAAATTTTGAGTAACTTTGGCACTTTTTATCAGCCTTCTTTTTCTAAACAACAATAATTTTCCCATATCAAAGAAATGGATCGATAACCAAAGGTACTGACTACAAGCGTACTAAAATAAAAAAATGGACAGACAGAATTTGAGGAAACAGTGTAAAAGTCAAATTTTACCCAATTTTTCTATTTTTCTGAAATGTTTATGCCGAAACTTTGGAGATCGTTCCATGGCAGAATTACAAGTGAAGAATCAAAGACCAGAAATGAGTTTTTGTACTGAAAATTCCTAAATGTCATCAAAAAAGGCACTTTCATGACCGAAAAGAGCAGAGAATTTTTTTTCAGATGTAATTTTTAATTCCTGTTTTCAATTTCAAGAGATAAAAAATGGAGATATACTAAACCACGAGTTGCGAGTTACGAGTTGAGAATCTAAGTCACGAGTTGCGAATAATCGGCGAGTTGCGAGTTACGAGTTATGAATCTAAGTTACGAGTTGCATATAATCCGCGAGTTGCGAGTTACGAGTTGTGAATCTAGTTACGAGTTAAAGAATTAAAGGTGCTTCTCCTTAAAAAAATACTTTTTTCTAATATCTGTACTGATATTATTTATATGGACAGCTTATTGTAATCGTTTTGTATTACTATATAAGCTATGTGTTTTGAAAAAGGAAACGAAAGTTTTACTTGTCAAAAGAATTGGATCCACCTGGTGAAAGTAATTATAATTTTAAAACTTAAATTTCAAAACAAGGAACATAAAATTGACAATAAATATTTACATAAGTCAGTCACAACACAATAAATATTTACACAAATCAGTCACAACACAATGTTATCATAGCTTAGATGGTTACAATTACCAGTTATCAGTTACAGTCGACAAAGGTTTTAAATAGGATTTAACATAAAAGGGCCTTTTTCCCTCTTATTTGTTCCTAGGCTCATAGTTCTCCCCCTTAATTGTTTAAACTTCGAGAACATTAACAATTTTTTCTACAGTTATTATCTGAAGTTATGAATAATGGTATAGTTTTTGGTATTGATGGTAAAATTTTATCAATGAAACCAATTTTATAAATGTTTATTATGATTGTTTTTATGGTAAATAGATGTATCATCCAGGTTTATAACAAGAAGGTTTAAACCTTTAAACCTGGCTAGCTAGCATTTCAACTTTATTTAAACTTTATTTAAAGCAATCGAGCGCGATGCATTACATTTCTTTTTATTATCTTTTATTATATAAAATTCTTAAATGTTATTGTTTTGAAAATTTTCGGGTTTTTTTTGACAATGCACCTTTAAAATAATTTTAAAAATTGCAACTCGTAACTCGCAACTCGTGACTTAGATTCATAACTCGTAACTCGCAACTCGCAGATTATATGCAACTCGCGACTTAAAATATCAACTCGTAACTCGTGGAATAGAAATCCACAAAAAATGATTCTTTAAAAATTTTTAAAGATTTTACCAAATTGATATTCTATGTTTATCATTTTTTAGCCACTCGCGCTTTTTTTTTCTAAAGTATTATAAAAAGGGACTGGAAAAAAGCCATGATAACAAAATTGATAGGAAACATTTATTTCGGTACAGGAAGCCCTGCTCTAAAAGTTAGTGATGCAATCAAAAGTTATTGCTATTTCATTTTTTGATCATTTACAACAGTGTTTAGAATGTAGACATTCGGGTTCTTTCGACCGACAACTTAAATTGACCGCCTTTTTTTTAAATCCCTGTAACCGCTGTTTTATGTCAAAAAAACACAGCATGACTTATTTCTTTTTCTTAATGGGCCTTTGCTATAACTACAATTTTTACACCTTTAGTTTTTGCTGGCTAGCGGAAAAATTCTGAAATTTTTGATAAAAAAGTACTAGAATGGGTCATCGCTATCAAAAAACTAGAATTACAAAAATGGTCCTGTCTTTTGAACTCATGTACCAAAAGTAACAAACTTTTTGAAATGCTTCAAAAGTTATGATCACTTTTAAAAAACTAACAAAAAACAAAAATTAAATGAAATATAAAGCCGACTGATGCTAATAAATTTTATGTTTTTTAAACTGCCACAAAATCAAAAAACCTAAAACCTGGTTCAATACCCATGATGTCCTGCAAAAAACAAAGTTATTTAAAGCAGCCAGTCAAAAGTTTTAGCTGACTTTAATTCCGGTTGTTTACAGTACAGTAAATTCATTTTGTTCATACTGGTTTCAGGGTTTTTAATTTTAAATCAAAACACAACACATTTTCAATAAAACACTAGTAATATAGCTATAAAGTACGAAATTTCAAAAAATTCAAAGGTGTTTTTCATTACTAGCTAGTATATTTCACAGAGATTTTACAGATTGTAGTAAGGTGGCGACATTGATTTATAAACTCGAGAATTTTATCACACTTGCTTTCTACCATATTTACCTGTTAGCTCCCACATCCCCCTCGGTCCAAGCAAAAAAAGTATTGTAAGTTTTCATTTAAATAAAATGCAATCACTTAGAATTTTTTGCTACATATTTTTTAGAGTACAGCATTCTAGCCATTCAACATTTCTTGAACTAGTTTATTTGAATCTAAAGGTAAAATCCTTCAAAAAAGTTCATGTTCATTCTATCGCCAGAAGTTGTTATGTTTTTTATTTCGTTCAGCCTAGCGACACGAAAACAGGTGTCGTTTAAGGTGAGAAGAGTTTGACTTAGGCTAGTCTAGCCTCGTTTTAACGTCGCCAGAAAAGAAATCTGACGAGACATTCCATTGGGTGTGTGCAAATTTTGCATCAAATTCAAAATTCCCGAGATCGGAAGTATGCATTTTTTCAAACTAATTAGTCTTTAATGAGCAGATTTCTTAGTCAACTATCTAGTTATAATTCATAGGCATTTTTATTAATCAATATCTATAATTTTCATATCTAACACATTAGTTTACTGCAGTATAAGATATCATAAAAAATGCTAATCCTAGTAACGTCGATTAGTTCAAAAAATAATGTCACCATGAAGTCGTATTATTTGGTAACGAGTTGATCACCCACCAATATTGTTTCAATATATTGTTGTTTCAATATTGTTTCAATATTTTAGACCAAGGTATAGGTAACCCTTATTTAGGCCCTTTTATCTAAAAATAGCAAGAGAAAGCAGCAAATAAAATGTCACACAGATTCGAATGCACAAATCAGGCACAATTATATTGAGACGCTAATAGAACTAAAGCTTGGGTATTTTTTTACAAATTCAACTAACTGGGCGTACATTTAACAAAAGACTCGAGTATTGAAAATTATCAAACTGTATTGGTTAATTCAAATGATCTGAAACATAAGCATCTTGAAACTTTTAGCTATTTGCCATTAAAAGGCACTATAAAAAAAAATTATAACAACACTATACTTATTTTATGCCAAATATTAAGAACAAGCAATCCGAGGCTCAGAGCTAAACTGGAAAGTTACTAAAAACTCAACGCTAAATTATATCCTAAAATTTTAAGCACAAATAGCCATGTAGATACCAGACCAAATCGTTCTTTCGTCATTTATTTCTACCGTAAACGTCTCCCATGTATAACCCAACGTAGAAAAGAACGAGGTTGAGATATTTTAATTTCTTATTAACTACAGCTGTGATATAGGTGTACCCGAGACATGGGCCTTCAGTTTACTAGAAGAATCCTTGAGGCATTAGTGTCCTCCAGTTGTACATGTCACTTTTGACTTCGCGCGGTGCGTTTCGGTTGTTCGTATGCAGGATTCGTTCCCCCTATAAACTGTACCACCTTAGGAATCTCAACAGGAAAATAGAAGATTAGACCTAAATCCAAATATTTTTTATTATCATTCATTATTAGCCAATGTTGGGTTAAATTTCAGAAATCATCAAAAAGAATAACACCAAAGCAGCAAAAATTGCAATAAATCAACCTGTACTCATACCTTTGGGACAATCCAAACTAAGCCAAACAAACAAATTTTTCATTTTGGTTTGTTTCTGATGTTCTGTTTTGTTATGCTTTTGTAGGTAAGCTACCTTTAGTACTGTACATTAATGAAGACTCTTTAATCTGTCTTTATCTTTTATCTTTGACTATATTGAACAGTTCTCCGAATGTGTTGTCATTTTCAAGCAAATCTGTATCAATTATAGCTAAAATCAACCTCGTTCCCAGAATAAGTTTTCGCTATGGGAAGATCGATCTGCATTAAAATTATTCTGGGAACGAGGTTAAGATAAAATAGCTTTTTAAGTTGTCACCATCGTCAATGTAGTGCAGCAGGCCATTTTTTCTAAAAATCTATATATTCGGGATTCTCGAAAGAATTCCAGCCCCTTACGAAATACCAACTAATTGGTCCGTTTAACCAGACTATTTCCGCTTCTTGTGACTATGTTCCTAAGAACAGCGTGGCTTCACCCAGGCCTATTTTATATGTTTTTTTATTTATATGCTTATAATATGTTTATATTTTGTTTATTGGACAATATATGTTTATGAAAAAAGAAATGTTTGAAATTTTAGCTTTACAGGGCGGGGTCACATCATTATATTTTATTTTAAGTAATAAGAATTGAATAATATTGCATATCATTCTACGTAACATTAAGTATTTTGAATGGAAATTCTTTCAACAGATTTTTTTCGTGAAACTTGTAGAATGATGATTTGTTAATAATCTGAAAAAGAAATAATTAATTAAAATCATTAAAACCCCCAGGTTTTTCGAATATAAAACTGCCCCTATAGGCTTAATGAAGCATTTTTATTATATACTGTTTTCTTGACATTTTATCAGGATAAAATTCTCTAAATGTTACGTAGAACAAAAATTTTTGAGGAATTTTATTTTTCGGCTACCGTAAAAAAAAATGGGCGTGGTCACGTGACTCCCTGAAATTTTAAAAAAATGTACAAGGTGGATTTTGACATAGTTTCATATCCTCCTTCAGAATCTGCAATAAAATTTAAGGTTAGGTGAAAAATCAAATTGTTTTCGTTATTTCCCTGTCTAAATCAAAATAGCAAAATATGTCTTAATTGTGGAGTTAAAGATTTGTAGTTTTTGAACGGGAAAATTAAAGTTTTTATATAATGAGAATAATATGAGTTTATATCATATCTTTCTTGTAAACGGCTGAAACGGACCTTAGGCTAATATTGGCCTTTAGTAGTTTAGTGTCATCAGAGAGATGAAATAGGAAGAGAAACCTTCTATTGTACCTATGACTGTTGTAATGATACTAATGTTAACCAAAGG
>JAYJMI010675487.1:0-14481 GCA_036873855.1 Sarsia tubulosa
AACAACTCTTTTAGAATACTAAATTTCAATATAGGTTTCACAAAAATGATCTTGCTTGAAGTTGTACCTTTAAATTGAAAGAAAATTTAAACAAACTTAAACTAGGAAACAAAATTACAAATTACTTGTGGTAATTTTTAAATAACTATGACCTACTAAAATATGAGTTTAATGATTACCTCAATTTTTTCAAAATTTTTTCAACAATGTATTTCTGAACAACCCAGGATAATCAACAAAAATACACCTACACTTATTGACAATATCTAGTTATAATTTTTTTGACAACACCATATGACAAACTTTATTTTGGTACAAGAAGTCTGCAAAAAGCCTCGAAAGCAAAAGCAAGTCATTGGGATATGAAAAATTTTAATTTAGAAGAATAATGCAAAGATCTGAAGAAATTAAATCAGCTAGATTACTCTATCATTTATAAACTTTTTCAAAATAAATTTCTAGATGTTGTTAATAAACATACTCCATTTAAAACTCTATCTAAAGAGAAGAGAAACAACAATATAAACCATGGATTACACATGGAATCCAAAAGTCAATAAGAATTAAAAACAGTTTTTATGGTAAGTTTATAAAATCAAAAGATCCTTTTTGGTATAATAGATACAAATTTTATCGAGATATGATAAACTTAATGATAAAAAAGTCACTATTATAGAAATATTTTCAACAAATTTTAAAGACTCAAAGAAACTTTGGGAAGGAATTAACAAATTGATCAAAGGAGGGAACAAAACAAGCTCTGGAATATTTATTTAAAATGATAACGTTTTGCTAACAAAAGAAAAAGATGTTGCAAATAAGTTTAATGACTACTTTGTTAATGTTGCAAATAACCTAGCTCAAAAATTTGGGGACCAAAATAACAAATTTCAAGATTATCTTAAAAATCCAAACAAGAAACTGAGCCTATTGAAATAAATGAAAATAATTAGCTGTCTTGATGTTAAAAAAGCAAGTGACATATATAGTGGGATCTCTCCTAAACTTTTGAAATTGGGTTCAGATATATTAGCTAAGCCTACAGTATCTCTGATATTTGTAATCACTCATTTAATAATGGAGTATTTCCAAATGTCCTCAAAACTGCTCTTGTCTTTCCAATCTATAAGAAAGACTTAAAGAAAAAGTTTCAAAAGGATTCGTAGACAAACACAAAACTTTGTTTGACCATCCATTTGGATTCCAGAAAGGAAAATCAACTGAACATGCAATCTTAGATTTATATTCAAAAATTGTAAACTCATTTGTGAAGAAAAGGAAAATTGTTCTTGTATACTATTAGACTTTGCTAAAGCTATTGGCACTATCAACCATAAAATCTTATTACAAAAACTGCAACATTATGGTATAAGGGGACCCCCTCTACATGGTTGGAATCATATTTGACTGAAAGAAAGTTATCACAAATGGTGTGCCACAAGGTAGTGTACTACTACTGTGTCCTTTTTTTGTTATACATTTTAAAATTGACAATCATTTGTCATCAAACAAGGCTAAGTTCCATCTATTTGCTGATGATACTAGAAGTTACTTCATTCTCACAAAATCTTGAAATAATTAGAACTTGAGCTAAATACTGCTTTGGAAAATATATCAAATTGGCTAATTTCGAATAAGCGTACACTAAATGTGAGCAAACCACAACTTCTATTCTTTAATAAGTCATATAAAACTCAAGAAATTAATATATGATAAAAAATGAAAAACTTGACCAACTGAATTCTGCCCAATATTTAGGCATTATTATTGATAAAAAGTTCTCTTGGAGTGAACAAATTTGCCATGTAAATAGTAAAATAAGCAAAGGTATTGGAATTTTGAAAAAAATGAGATATTATGTCCAAGAAGATATACTAAGGTCTTTATATAACTCATTCATTCAACCACATTTGGACTATAGAATCATAGCCTGGGGTGGGGCACCAAAAACTCACTTAGATATATTAGCTAGAAATCAAAGGAAAGTTATTTGAATGATGCTTTTTAAAGAAAAAATACAAAACAAGTGATCCCCTATTTTAAATACCTAGGTTAAGGTATTTTACCACTCACAGATAATATTAATCTACTACTAGGAAAGTTTGTATGGAAGGCATTTAACAACTCACACCCTGATTGTATTTCAAAACTTTTAAATTTGGAAGTTAGTACAGCTTTAAATAATACAAACAAAACAAAACTGCTTGTTCCATTCTGTCGAACAAATGTTGGCAAATATCTTTAGCAAAGTAAAAGAAAGAAAGAATAATATCAAATAATAATAAAATAATAATAATAATCGTTCCACTAGCAGAGGGTAACAATACACTACTTCCCTCTTCTGCTTCGCCTTATTGTATACTAATTACCTTATTGTATACTGTATACTGTAATATATGAAAGGAAAATAACAAAAATGTAAAAAAAAAAGATAAAAAAGAAAGAACTTGTTATTGTTGTACCCAAAGAAAATAAGCAGGAGATATAGTCAACTTTTTTGGGATAAACACAACCATCTTTGATTTGACTTGGTGGTGCAAACTTGGACTTTTATTTTTTATGTTTTTTTGAATTTATTGATCATAAAAATGGTGTTACTGTACTGTACAATGTTTTTCCCAAAAACGAGATTTTAAGATCACTGTTGTTGTATGCATTTTTCCAAAAGACAGATGGCAATGGTTTGCTTTTTAATGTTTACTTGTTTTTTAACATTTTTTCGGACCACCGATTCTAAAAGTTGAAAGGTAGAAAAAGACAGTATGTCGGTAAAGCGAAGCAAATATTGGCTCAATTATACCTTTTCATGATTTATTAAGCTTTTTTTGCCCTGTTTACCCATGATGCAGTTTTAAAATTAACAAAAAAAAAAAGAATTTAATTTCTCTAGAGAAAACACTACAGTACTGTAGAAAAACAAATTATCTTGTCAGTCATAATGTTAAATAGCTTTTACAAACAATTATTTTTAAAAACAGTGAAAAGGTCTATATTGACTTTCAGATCAGGTGATATGTTATCTTTAAAGGCTGACAAGTATACCTAATACATTAAAAGTTTATGATCTGACAATATGCAATTGGTTTGTTTTGAAGCTATACATAAGTTTGCACCGTCACCAACCAGGGATATCCTACATTTGCGGTATACTGTATACAGTATGCCAAGTTATAATTTACCATTATACAGTATCTGTTTGGTACTACAGGGTTGATACACAATTTTATAAATGTTATTCCCTGAGAGTTTTGTAAACTTATACTTTATTCCCTGAATTCTTCCCCTAAAAAGGATATCATTTTCCCTGAGTTGACATGAAATATATGTTTTTCCCTGAAACCTATATATAATTTAGAACGAGACACAATTCAATTGAAGAAATTTTTTTTCAATAATCTTCACCAGTTAATGACATTACTAAGATACAATGAAAAGTTTTACAATTTATCAGTTATTCAAAAATTCTCTTTTTACAATACAGTATCAAACAACGTAGCACCTTAAAGCCTATAAACTCAACAAAAGTATTAGTTAAATGACCCACCAGATAAATTGGCAAGAGATATTTTTTTTATTTTTAATGCAGCATCATTTTTCACACTATTTATCAAATGTTTGCATCGAAAGAGGGTAGTTAAATGTTACTATGATGAACTATGGGTATGCACTTGAGTAAGAACAATATTATTAGATCAAAAGCCTCATTTTTTGGTTTAATATTAAGAACAACTTAAGAAAAATTTGAGTTTTTGGCCTGAAATTCAAATGCTCAAATATAAGAAAAACAAAACTAAGAACATTTAAAGAACAAATGGTGATATGGAGAAAGAGACTCCAATCAAAATGGTTTGTTTTTCGTTTTAATCCTAAAAAGCCTGAGGAGAGGGGGGAGTATGCCCCCTCGTCCGTTTTTTTTAATAATTTACACAGGGGGCTATATACACGGACGGAAAGTTGTGTTACCAATTATGGTGGGCTTATACACAGGGGGCTTATAGTCAGAGGTTTATGGTATCTTATCTTTTACCTTTTTTGTCTTCCCTTTTTATTTTAAAAAAGCTGGATGAAAAAGATGGCTGCGTTTATCACGAAAAGGTTTATTATAACTACCCTCTATACAGAGGAATATTAACATAAGACAATCATATTATATACGGAAAACAAGAGCGAAAAGTTAATGATAATATACCCTTTTGAGATCTCCTCGTTTGGTTTCACGGGAACTTCGACAACCTTTCCATTGAATTTAGCTTTCAACTTTCTTTGAGTAATGAAGTTCGTTGAACTTTCAACTTTTTCAGTGAAAATATATGTTGCTAATACTTTATCTTTCTTAACTAGGTCGCCAAGTTTAACATGCCACTTCAATATTTTTGACTTAGAAAGGCACGACAAAACAACATCTTTCACTATCGCCATCTTTTATGTACTGCTTTTCTAAATACATAACGCAAGCACAGTAATATTTATAAACACCGAGAAATATCTCCCCGTTTGTCTTTTATCATTACTTACTACTACAATTGCAGAAAAAAATATTAATTAATGGATGCATGCTGATCTAATATAAGTATAAAAGCGAAATATTCACTGATTTATTTTTGCTTTTGTTTCAAAAAATTCAAGCAAACCTGATTTTGTTCTATGTTGTAAACGATACGATTTCATTGAATTATGGAATAAAAACCAATCAATGATGATATTGATAGTCACATGACACGAAAATAAAATGTAAACAACACCTCAAAAAAAATATTTATAAAAAAATTCGATTTCAAAACGTGAGGTGTTTTGTTTTTTCTTGAAACTTTCTGATTTATATACTATATAGCAATTTTGAATATGGAAGAACCAAGCAGTTCTTCTACTGTAACTGAAAGTGCAATTATTTCTCCAGAGGAAGAAAACAGCAACGAACCACCATTAAAAAAGTTAAAAGGCGAACACAGCTATGGTATCATTTCACATCAATCTAAAGACAGATTGGAAAGTCGCCTCACCAGTGTTTTATCATGTGTTGTATGTTTTGATCTCCCAAGTGGAGCAATTTACCAAGTATGAACATTTTTTCTTTATCAGTTTTTTTGTCTTGTTGTGTTTGCAGATTTGGGTGTGTTTTTAGTGCAATTTAAAAAAAATCATAAAACTTGATTGTATAATCACTCAAGTTTTTATTCATCTTAGTGTATACATGGTCATTTAATGTGCACTGGATGCTTCAATCATCTGCTAGCAGATGGAAGGCTTAAAAATGAGCAAGCAACTTGCCCAAGTTGTCGTGCAGAAATCAGTTCAAAGAATGCATCAAGAAATCTAGCAGTTGAAAAAGCAGTTTCTGAATTACCCACCTATTGCAAATACTGCAAGGAAGAATTTGCTCGAAATCTTGTACCTATACATGAGCATGATTCATGTGAACAAAGGTAAGGACAAAATATTTTTGCTGAATTTTATAGTACTTGTATTATAATGACTGTATGTGGAGGAACATGTTGCTGTAGTGTACTGTATGGTTTAAACTTTTTTGTGATTCTGTACTAGGTACCTCAAATTTATAGTTATTTTTTTTGTTATTCTTATAACTATTTATATTGTAAATATTGACATTTCATATTTTTTATTCTTTGGGTTGTAAGATATTTTTAATCCAAGTTAGATCACATGATGACGAAAATATTTGTGTCAGATTACATAAATGAATTATGATAAGTGCTTTTGATTTAAATTCATATAACTTTAAATTGCTATCTTTAGAAAGTATAAATATATTGACATGTGGTTTTGTTTTTAAATTAATTACACACTTAAAAAATCATGTCAAATTGACAATATCAAATATAATGTAAAATAAAGACTTTATCAAACTCTATGAAAAAGTATTTTGAAATGATTTTTTTAAAAAAATATTTATTCACTGGGCAAAGTTTGAAAACAAAAAAGCAGCTGATTCTATGAAATTCTATATTTGTAAAACAGCTTTGTTTAAAGAAATTAGATCTGATTGTTCTCTTTCTTTCAATTTTTAATCTCTAAATATTTTAAATATTTAATATTTATATCATTGATTTGAATACTTGAAATTGAACATATGACATGACAAAATAATTTCCAGATACAGTAGTATAACTTTATTATAAAATATTGATAACTATGTAGGTTAATCATGGAACCACAGTAGTAAAACAAAATTTTTGGTTATCTTTCAAAAATTTACAGTTTATATATAGTCTAATGCTTTAATATAGTTAGTAATAGATGATCAGTCACTAGGTACTAAAATGAAAACTTAAAGGTTTTCAATCATAGTAAAATAAGTTTCTGGTATTTAAAATTTCTTTCTAAGTCTTTAATTTTGATCTTTTATACACAGTTTAGAGTAGGTTTAATAACTTTGATATGATTTTTTCATTTAGGTACTAAAATAAAAAGTTACTAAAACTAAAAATCTCTTTAATTTTTTTTTAACTTTTCATGGTGAATAATATGATTGTTCTCTTTGTCTCACTTATGTAGAAATTTTAGGAAGTTCATGCATCAATTCACGTATATCATGGATAACTATGGTTTAAAAAGACAGGTAAATAGAAACAACAACTTTCGTAAACACTAGACATAAATACCATAGCTAGAAGCAACCTATACAAGATCTTCAACTTCTTTTCATTTGAAATAAATTTAAAAGAATTACATCCAAAAATCTTCCATTTAAGATGCCTTTAAGTAAACAAATAAGTACACTATTTTTCTGTCATTTACTATAAGTACAATTTAAGATAATCTAAAAATAGAAAAAAATAGAAAAAGTATAAGTACATAAAACAACATTGTGGTCCCTACAGTAATGCAAATGTTTTTAGAGGAGGGTGGAGAATTTAAAAACAAAAAAGTGTTAACTAAAAATCGCTAGAATATTTTTTTCTAGTAATTTTCAGTAATTTTTCCAATGATATAAATTTTGTATATTAATATAAAAAACTATAAACTACCTTGTCAAATTTTTTTTTGTTTACAGTAGGCTCATATTTTGATTTTTAATAATTTGTAGATTTCCATGGAACCCAGCATGAAATGGGACATATTAGTTAAAAAATTAATTGTTCTCTCAATATTGAGACCATTAGGAAAAATCCAAAAATCTAATTTAGTTCTAGTTCTAATTGATATATCTTGTAAACTAAAAAAAGCAGCCCTTGCTGTAAAATAACAAAAAAGTAAGTTTGTGCGCAAGGGTCCTTATTTTAAATAATACGGTTGTATAAACATTAATTTCGAACAACCTGGTAAAGTGTCAGCTTATTCTTGTTCAGTTTTGCCTAGCATTTTATGCTTTACAAAATAAATGAAAAACTTTATGAAAAACCTAGCTTTTGCAGATTTCGCATGGAGATCATGTACCTGATATTTTTAATGGACCATTCGGCAAATAATATTTTTCCTGATTAAAACAACCAAAATACTGATTCAAAATTTACTCTTTTTAAACAGGTAACAACTTTGTCTTAAAAGAATCTCCTCTGAATAAGAAATAGGAAATATGCGTAAATATATCTGCAAATGGCTTTAGAGAGAGCATAGTTTTTTTTTGAAATATAGTGACTTTTAAGGATTTAAGAAACTATGATAGAAATCTTTACTTTAAAGACTTTATGTAACATTGTCACTCAATACAAGTCTATCTTTGTTTAAGATTGAAAAAAATTGGAAAAAAACAAAATAATGTAATTTAAAAATAAAACATAAAAACTTTTGTACTCAGTTTACTCTCTCTAACTCCATTTGTTCCTTTTACAAATATATATTTGCAAGGCTAGAAAGCTTTTTTAAAAATAAATTTTTTTAAATGTCAAAATAAATGCGTTATTTAAGTCAGTCCTGTAAAAATGAGATGAAGTAAAAAATATGAGAAATTGTTTTTAATATATGGTTTTAAAGATATTTGCATTTTAGGGACCAAAGTTAGTCATTCAATATTGTAAAATGATGTTAAAATAAGAGGAGTCCATAATAGATTTACTCAATTTAAACTAGTGCAACAAATAGGCCTTTTTAGAAATAATTAGTTATTTGTTTGGGTTTAGTAGTACCGTTACCATTTCTAAAAGTTCAAAATAATGCTAAGAAGTTATAAACTCAAAAGTCTCTAGAATCTTTTTAATCCTTTAGAAATATAGGTCAACCTAGAAAAAAATCATATAAATTGATATTATATATGGTTGGAAAGATAATTTGATCAGCTTTTTAATGGTGTGTCTTGTCAATTTTTATCATTTGGTCAAAAAAAAGTTATGTTCAGAAACGTGACAGGAGAACTTTTACTTTACAGCGTTTTTAGCCTAAAGTAAAAGTTCTCCTGTCATGTTTCTGGGCATAACTTTTTTTGCCCAAATGATAAAAAGTGACAAGACACACCATTGAAAAGCGGATAAAATTATCATATCAACCATATATAATATCAATTTATATAAAAAATTTCTAGGTTCACACTTTTTTGGGCCAAATTCTACAGAACTATTTTCTAACTTAACAAACAGTACCATATTTTAAAAATATAACTTGAAAAGACATATCTATTTTTTACCAGTCAAATTTGACTATACTACCTGTGTTCATATCATTTTAAAATCGCATTAAATGTCTTATGATTTAGTCTTTTTAAACTGCAAATAGCTCAAAAAACAGACAAATCAACATATATAGTTTAATTGATAATTTATTTACTTTTCAAATTATGTTTCTGCTAGAAATAATTTTTTTTTGCCAAATAAAACTAATTCATAAGTTCAAATAAAACAATTTTGCAAACTTAAAATCTTATCATTGTGCAGATTTTGGATGTAAACAATATTAAGTTATAAATATTTCCAATAAATAAAAATTGCCTGAATTTCTTGTCATAGGTTGTGAAAAGCTATGGTGCAGCAATATTTGAAGGCGGGTTTTCATGGTTGGGGGGTCCCTTTTCTCCAGCTTTCAACTATTGCTTTGTAGATTTTCGAAGAACTAACTAATCTTTATTTCAGGTACAGTCTTCTACATTTCTTGTGACTAAAAGCTCTTTGTTCATTTCTTTCCCAACAGGCCATCTTTTTGCAGCTACAAAAACTTAGGTTGTTCATGGGATGGGATGTGGCATCAAATCGAATCACATGAAAAAGAATGTCTTTTCCCACAAAAGACTGGAACTGAATTGTTGGAAAGTGTAACTACATTGGCATCAGAAGCATCAGAAGAAGTTGAACGGTTAACTGGAATGTTGAAGATGTTTTCATATGAGAAAATTGCCATCTGTGGTAGAGTTTCTTTTAGCATCATGCAATTACTTACACAATTCCTCTACTTCTAAATTTCGCATCTTGTCAAACAAAAGTTTAAAAACGAAAGTTCAACCATTACGCAAAATGGCGGCTTAAAAAACTTACTTTAACAGCTAAATTTTATCATAAAACAAGTCAAAACGTGACAAGGACAGGAATATTTTTATTAAAACAAAAGTTAATCTTGTGCTTAGTTTTTTTAAAAAAAAGAAAAAAAGTTTAGACGTGGAGGAATTGTGCGTTTAATACCCTCTTATATTATCATTCTTATTATATTTTTTTATAAAATATCTTTATGGATTGCAGTTACTTTTAAACAATTTTGTCTACGTTAAAAGGAAATATAATAGGAAGTCTAGAATTAATATGACTCAACGTATTTTTACTACGAAAATTAATAACAAACAAAATTAACTACGAATGGCAGATAAAAATAATGAAAGTTGAAAAATACCTCAAATAAATATTGTATTTAGTAGTCACTTGTTACGAAGCGATTCTGTTGAATTTGGGTTCAAGATTTTAAAGCCTTAAGGCGTATCTAAGTCACAATTTTAAATATCATATTTTCATTTCTCACCCTGATAGATGTGCAGTTATCACCAAGTCGTTCTGATGACTATATACCAAAGTTATACTACGAGACCAATCGATTCTCAGCTTTTGATCAGCTCTGGATGATCAAAGCGAAAGTGAAAGGGAACGAAACAAGTTATAATCGCTCCATGGTCTACCAACTTGTACTAAAAGGTAAACGTTTTTTTAAACTTTTTTTAAATATTCGGTCTAGATAGGCCCATATGTTTAATACACATATGTTCCCATACGCATTTAATACACCGTTTTATAGTCTCAGTTCCGTTCCTCAAAATACATCAAGAACAAAAGTTGTTGTTAATAGTTACTAATTGTTTTCGACAAGCACTTTTAAAAAAACATTTAAGCATTTTTAGAAGTCATTAAAAAGTATTAAAATATACAAACATATTTGACGCTTTGGGTGTTGTTTCTTAGCAACAATGTGTAATTAAGGAACGGAACTGACACTATAAAACGGTGTATTGCATATACAATAGTTGTAATTGTAATGTATGTGTTCTTTTCTTTTAATGATGATAAAAATTACTAACAATTTCAAAGTCTTCCATTCATTCACCCAATTTTGTTTTTCCAATTAATCAAGTGAAATTATTTTTTTGTGAAATTTATATTGAAATTTATGTATTGTAAAAAGCAGTTAGAAACCAATAAATCTGGTAAAACTCACCTTATTTGATAAATTAATTAGTAGATCAAAATTAAACTAATTACAAACTTTGTTAAAAAAGCTCAGTGCCTCTTGTTTTCTTTTGTATAGCGGATTTGAAATACAAATTTCTTTCAATCTACTACTCAATGATCATTTACACTACTCAATGCTAAAGGGACTTTCTCAGTTGTTTTGGCCAAAAATAGTTAATCCCTACTGAAACTTTGTAAAATCAAAGGTGACAATGTCAGTAACATTCTGTGGACATTTGAGCCAATTTCTATATGCAGTTTTTGAGCAGTTCATATTTCAAAATCGGTAAACAAAAGAAATCAAGAAGCAAGTGAGCTTTTTGGAAAAATGGAAGTCTTTCACTATTAGTCCCTTTAACATTTACATAAGTTTATTAATGGAGGTCTCAAGGTTTTTAATGGACTTGATTTTAGTTTATAATCCCTTCTTATTATTAATTATTTCATTCATTGTTCTCATAGGTAAAGGATGCTTCGAAGTGAAATATTTTCTTTTAAAAGGGCCATTTGGAGATGCAAATATTCAATCTGAAATTCAACGCTTTGAGTTTCGCGATGACAACAAAGATTCAGAATATCACCCGTTAATACTAAAAGGTGAAGAGGAGTGTAATCGGTTATTAGCTGCGCGTACTGTACATATCCGAATGCTAATGTTTCTTGTGAAGAAGTAATCAAAAGTTCACCTATCCTACATAATTACTCCTCTATAGATCTTGTATAGATATGTGGTTGTTGAAATGCAAAAGAGTGTATCTCGTTTTTTTACACCTAGATAAATCCGATTTCCTAATTTTGTAGATATTAATAATTTTTATATAAAGTAGTGGCATGCGAAGAAAAATTGTTATTGGCCGATTTCCAGACATTAGATAAGGACTAAAGGTGTCCTCTTGTAGCAATTTCACGAAAAAAAGGACAAAATTTTGTAAATGTTAGTTTTTGAGAAATGATGCACTTGACCATGTAAGGAGCGCCATTTACTTGTTGTGAGGAGCGCCATTTTCTTTTAATCTCAGCTTTTTGATTTGATTCATAGTTTCTCTGATACCTAAAGACGGTTTCACTTTCTATTCTATAACAGTTGTTTTGTTGAATTTTACAAGATTTATTGATTTACTTAAATATTTTATTTACTTTAAAATACCCATATTTAGAGATATTATTATTATTATTTTACGAATATAATATTTTAGATTGGTTTCTATTATGTAAATTACAAATATATTATATTTTAGTTATCATATATTGCGATGTAGCAACGAAAATATATTTCATGTCTTCCTTAAATTTCAGAAAAATAAACAAACTTGTAAATGAAACTGATTTTTTTGCAATGCATTGTTTCGAATATACGCAGAATTAAAATAATAAAAACAGGTTTAGGATTTTCTTAAATTTTGTAACGGTATTTCATCTTGCGAGTTCTTATAGACGTGCGTTTATTCGCTATATCTTTAGTTTTATTTAAATGTATATAAGTTTCATGTAAAGCGAAATACTTTAAATGTGGAGAAAATTTCTTTAATTTATGTTAGCATTTGGTGTTGATTTTACTTGGCAATTCGAATTTCTTATTTTTTTAATTGTAACTTTGTAAGTTGAGTTTAAAATAAAGGAATATTCCCGTGCCAAAAATACTAACCCTATAATAACTTTTTGTGAGGGTAATACCGTAAAATATTGACCGACGTTAATTTGTTTTAATCATAGACTGCATTGTCTATTAACTATGTTTTAATTAACGTTTTAAACTAATCAAAACACTGTTTACGAAAATTCTGCCCTATCAGTCAGGTATTACAAACCTGTATTTTGCGACCTTCGACCATATTTAGAGGAACGATTTTTTGTTTAAGTAAAAGCCAATCCCAAATGAAGTTAGGTTGTGTTATGTTGTAGTTTTAAATATATTTATTAGGCTAGCACTTTTTAAGTAACTATGTTAACATTTAATTTAGTTTTAAATACGTTTCAATTTTGTGTGCTCAAAAACGAATTTTAGTAAAACAAACTGTCAGACGCATTTAACCTTCTCCTGTACTGTGAAATCGTAAATAATATCTCTGCAAGGTATAATCTTTCATTGACAAAAATAGCAATATATTTGATAGGTGTCAAAAAATATTTGACAAAGTTTTCCCCCTGTTAACATATAACTTGATTTACAGTGTTTATTTAGCCTGATGTACGGACGCATGTTTATTGTCTGTATTCAAGAGGCTAGTGTGTATTTGTGTATTATATAGAGTGACCTTCAAATCAATACTTGCCAATAAGAATAACTTTAATTTGTGTCATTGCTATTCGTTTAGATCATTCAAAAATCGAAAATAAAAAAAAACTAAGTTGAGAGCCCATCCCGGGATGAAATTTTCTCATATAATCAACCCCTAACTGGTCTCACACTGCTCTTTGCAACACATTAAATTCAATATAGGTTTCACAAAATAGTTTCACCTGAGTAAGTCCCTTTAAAAGTGTTATTTGTGTCCCTTGGGTTTTAAATAGCTTCATGTTTACAAAGTGGCGAGTAGGGATTTGAAGCTCCCTCCTTGTATATTCGTTTTTGTATATATGTTCTCTTTGTTAATATTAGAATAAGAATTGAAAGAAGAAAGAGACTATGTTGTGTATATACAGTTTTATTTATACGATTATAGAATAGCATATCCATGATAATTTGTTGATTGGAATATAAATCAAATCTCGAAACAATAGTATTTTTATTGATACCTTTTACAGTACTCTATATTTTATACAATACTAAGCTTGTCTGCGCTCCCTTTTTTGATAACACTAGAAAATCAGGGAGAAAAAGGAAGTTAAGTGTAACAAAAAGGAACAACAAAACTAGCTATTTTTAAATCCTTTTCATGTCTACATACCATAAAATTTTAATTGAAACAGTAGTCTCTCGTCTATGATACCTTCAGCACTAACTTCACTGCAAAATAAACCTGTAAAAATCGCCCAATCTAGTTCCTAGAGTGTCCTCATTCATTATGGAAAAAGCTTATATCTTTCCCTTTCTAAATATCAAGTATTAAGTTTTTCGGCTAGATATGGGTAAAAATGCTTATATTAACTAAATTCGTTTAATTGTCTTCTATATAGTTTTTCAAGGACTTTCTAATGGAAAACAAAACACAGACACGAAAACAGGTTTTCTAGTCGAAAACCGTTGCGAAAATACGAAAACCGTTTTACGGTGCGTAGAGTTTGCACTCTGGCTAGAGAGGAAGCCAATAAAGCTGGTAAAAATGACTTAATTTGATTCATAAGTAAAACCAATCTAAACTTTTTCAAAAATCTCAGTTGCTTCTTGTTTTTATTTGTTTAGTGGATTTGAAATACAGTTGCTTCTTGTTTTTATTTGTTTTAGTGGATTTGAAATACACCCACCTTAAATCTAAACATTTTACAGGTCGAGACTGAAGTAGTATTCTTTCATTTCAAAAGTTTCAGTAAGGATTAATTATTTTGGTCAAAGCACATCAACATCTCCCTTTAAATTGAATAATAAGGTTGCATAGTTATTTCCTCCCTTTGAAAGTAAATGTTGCAAGAAACTTGCACTTTCTATAACTATAACTTGTTATTACACAGAAGTTTCACTTTAGGTTTAGCATTTTTCTAGTGTTATTTGGATGATCTGAGATTGATTAAGTAACTATGACAGTAGCAAAATACAGGTACGTAGGAAGCGGACCTGTAGCAATGATTTTCAAAAACGTATAAAAAAACCCCGTATGTCTATATCTGAAAAGTCTCAAAAATTCTTATAGAATATAAAAAGGTAAGTATTAATTATTGATTCTAAGTTGTTCAAGTGATAAACGTACGAGTAAGTCCATAGTCCATAGGGATAGCATACAATGACATA
>JAYJMI010676598.1:0-14471 GCA_036873855.1 Sarsia tubulosa
ACAAGAGCAAGGAGAGCAAGCGGAAGCTGGAACTGTTTCTGGATGAATTAGATTACCACGTAGTTTTAATCACACCCTGTTCCTCATTCGAATATGCCAGATTATAGCTCTGGGCTTAATACCCGCCTTGGGTCTTTCAGCCCTTAATTTAGAACAGAGCAGTCTGACGGAATTGGAAAAGCATCTTGAGTCGATAGACTCGGAGCTGAAACAACTTGCAAAATATAGCCTCAACAGCGGGACAGGCGCAATCGGTTATCGCTCAGACGGACATACCGAAAACGTTGATACAGAATGGGTCCAAATCGACCTTAGCACCGCAGCATCGATTGATACAATTGTGCTAGCCCCGGTTCTTTGGCGCTATGTAGATAAAGGATTTTCAGCGGATGCACTTCCTCGAAAGTTTAAGATACGCGTTGGAGCGAGTGAAGACGATAAGACGGGCACTGTTTTAGGAGAGTATCATTTAACAAACGAAGATCTAGAACGTATCGCGCCCTTTATCATCCCTGCTAAAGGCATACCCGCTAAATGGATTCGACTGGAAGCGAGCCAGCTTTCAAAGCGCGCATTTGATGGAGAATATGTACTACAATTCTCAGAAATAATGGTTTTCTCAGGCCTCCAGAATATCGCTCTGAGAGCAGCTGTTACTGCATCACCAAACAAACACCCCGTGAAATACAGGCCATGGTCTAACGCTTTTCTGACGGATGGGCATTTGCCTTACTTAATGGATCTAGCTGATGGGGAGAAAAGTGTCGCTTATATAAGCCCTTTAGGAAAAAAACCACCGCTGTTAATCGATCTAAAAAACGAGTATCCGATAGATCAAATCAACCTATGGGAAGTCGAGCATAACGACACTGCGCCTCAAGGATTCTCTACAGGTTTAGGAATGCCTTCACATCTACATATTGAAGGTGCCTCACAGCCGGATTTTTCCGACTCAAAAAAACTTATGGATATCTACTCCAACAGTCCTTTGGATATAAGTCCTATCATGATGTGGCCTGTGCAAGAGATTGTCTGCCGTTATATTCGTATATCAGCTGTGGAGGGTTACAACGATCTAGCAGAGAGGCGCTTGCTGGAGACGGATGTACATATGGGCTTCGCTGAGATTGAAATTCTTTCAAAAGGCAAAAATCTGGCACTTAAGGCGCCCGTGGAGTATGCAGACCCCTTGAATACTCCGAAATTCAGTCGTCCTCTAAATACGCTCACAGACGGTCGCAATCTCTACGGGAGTATTGTGCCCACCCGCGATTGGCTCGAACAATTAGCCCGCCGCCATGACCTGGAAACTCAATTGCCTATAGTGGAAGCTACCCTCAAAGAAAGATATGCCCGCCAAAAACGACTCTTAAGCACCATGATATGGATCGCAGTGGGTATTTCTGTCACCGCTTGTATTGCAGTCTTGATGGTGCGCTTGATAGATCAACGCGAGATGGCTATAATGCGCACCCGCTTTGCCGCAGACTTGCACGACGAACTCGGAGCCAACCTTCACTCGATTGGTCTTATCAGCGACATCGCTCAGGATGCAGAAACACCAGAAGAGTGGCGGAGCTTGAGCAAACGTATCCGCGAACTCACTGAGCTCACCGGCACCGCCGTGCGGCATTGCACAAACATGCTGGAATCGAAAAACCTCTACATCGGACTCATCGGTGATATGCGACGTGCGTCAGATCGTATCACGACCAACCTCCAGCACGACATCATCATCGAAGGCGAAGCGTTTCTCAATCAACTTAAGGCCCGTACCAGTGTGGATTTGTTTCTCTTCTACAAAGAATGCTTAGTCAATATCTGCCGTCATTCCGGAGCCACTCACATCACGACACACCTCTCAGCCAATAAAAAAGAACTGCTCCTTACAGTCACCGATAATGGCAAGGGGCTTCCACAACTTGCAACAACTCAAAAAATACCAGCTTCCCTCAAACGTCGCGCCCAATTACTAAAAGCAGATATGCACGTCGAAGATCTGCACACGGGAGGCACCCGTGTGCGCCTGCAACTATCTATCCGAAAATGGATACTTAAACCCTGAACAAACCCCGAAATTATGCCTATAATAAGTAAAATCATGCTGGTAGAAGACCACCCCGAATACCGCGAAAGCCTACAGCTTGTATTCGGAAAAGTAAGTCATATCGAAATATCCAGCCAATTCGGCACTGCTGAACAAGCACTGCATGAATTGCATAATATGCCTGTCTCAGTCGCTCCCAATCTGATTTTGCTCGACTTAAATCTGCCCGGTCTTTCCGGCATCGAGGCCCTCCCCAAATTCAAAGAACTCACTCAAGCCCCCATCATTGTCCTCACTCAGTCGGACGATGAAAATGACATTGTGGCAGCAATATCAGCAGGAGCTTCTGGATATTTGCTCAAAGCCTCGACTAAAAATCAATTGATCGAGGCAATCGAACTCGTCATGAATGGAGGTGCCCCCATAGACCCTAAAGTGGCCAAGCTAATTCTGAGTAAGCTTCAGAAAAAGTCTCCAGAAGCCACAAACAGCGGTTTACTCACAGATCGCGAGATCGAGGTTCTCACCCTTCTTGGTGCTGGACTCCTCAAAAAACAGATCGCCGACAAACTAAACTTAAGCCCCCACACCGTAGGCAACCACATCCGCCACATCTACGACAAACTAAACGTTCAAAACTCACCCGCAGCCATCAGCGTAGCTTACAACAAAGGAATCCTAGAAGCATAATTGAACGTTCCAAATAAAGAGCTTCTCCAAGCACTGAAATTGAACTACTGATCGATGAAGAGTTAGTAGATATCACCGAGGCTCCCGACGCTCCTACCTGAACCGTGGTCGGCCTACGGGGATGGTATTACGAACTAAGATTTCATACGCGCACCGTGATGCCTCCTTTCCATTTTCTCGGTGATAGTAGTTTAACAACCCGCTCAGCCGTTCAAATTTTACGACTGAACCGCTCCTTCCCTTTGCTTTAGTGACGTATGGGAAAGGTATCAAAATTGTCCAAACCTCTGTTGTCAGATTCCACGAAGTGCCACCAAAGGCGACCAATCAGCAACACACATGGTTGCCATATGCGAGCGAACGAACTGTTTGCTATTTATGCCGCCCAGAGGGCACCCGCATACACATCCCTTCGGGCGCATCTGCGATACACCATCTCCGCACTGCCGTGCTTCATCCAGTTACTCTTCTTCATTCGCTCCGGCGAAGGCTCTACGCCTGCTGCCCTGAGTATATTGCCAACAGTGCTTTCGGAGATCGTATAGCCAAGATTCGCCAAAGCACCCTGGATGCGCTCATAACCCCAGCTTGGGTTTGAGCGCTGCGCTGTTGTCGTCGCGTTGCTCCTCGGAACCTCTGCAAATTTCACGCAAAATTCTTTGATGACCACCATCTCTTCCTGACGATCAGGCACCAAATATTATGATTCCGAAAGAATTCAAAAATTTCTTTAAACTCAAAACTCAAATCTAATCCCAAGGGTCACAGCTAAATCGTCTGACTCTTCGATCTCAATTCCTGACAAATCGAACGCCGCACTTCTCATCCATCTCACCGTTGCCTCAAGATTCGCTCCCTCGAACAACTCATATCCCAAACCAGTATACGCCTGTCCCGTCCAGGTCCATTCGGCCTCTTCGAATCGACCAAACACTCCTAAGTCAGCCTCCGCTTCAAACCAAGTAGCCCCAATTCCGGCTCCCGCAAAAACTTCCCATCGATCTCCCAAATGCCATGCGTGTTCAGCATTCAAAAAAAGCGGAACCGAAGTCCCCTTCGAATCAAAACCAAATACTTCAAAGTCCGTAGTCGAATAACCTATTTCTACACTCACGCGCCAATCATTACCAAAATCGTAACCGAGAGCGCCGACCCAATACTCATCTTCAGAAGACAAAAAATACCCACCGCCCACTTTTGAATACCATCCCTCATTTTCAGCCAACACCGAATTTTGAATGACCAGAATTCCAATAAAAATATAAATGAGGTTTCTCATAAGATCCTTTTGTGAAAAACCATTACCTGAAAAACTCAAGCCAAGAACTTCCGAGTGATCACAATCTTCGCAAGAATCGGATAGCGCAAAACTCAAGATATGTTATGATTCAAATCAAGCTGAGATGAGTAACAAAAATGAATTCGGAAAAAAGGAGTGCACTCGACAAGAATTGCGAGCGGCCATCTACAGCGCCCTGCGCCATCTCGAAACTCGCTACGACAACTCTCCGACAACCGAAGAACTTGCAAAAATCGCAGGTCTTTCCACCTTTCATTTCCATCGGGCATTCCGCTCTATCGTCGGCGAAACCGTGGCAAAATATAGTCAGAGGCTACGCATTGAACGATCTGCCGCACTTCTCAAATCTTCCAACTGGCACATCAGCGAAGTTGGTCTTGCCTGTGGATTCGAGACCCCGGCCAGTTTCGCCCGTGCCTTCAAACGGCTCTATAACACAACTCCCGGAAAGTTTCGCGCCACTCAAGGTGCCACCCCCTTCCTCCGAGGATACTTCCGATCTCATCCAGACCAAACGTTACCTTCACGAGACTTTGTTGCTCCAACAGTCATGATCGAAGAATGGTCGGAGATAAAAGTCATCACCCTTCGTTACATCGGCCCGACCGCTGGTATTCTGAACCCTTGGAATGAACTTCTATCATGGGCGACAAAGAACCTGGCACACCTTGATCAAGCTCGTTTTTTTGGCCTCTGGTTTGACGGCTGGGACACCGTCAATGACAACCGTTTTCGTTACGAATGTGGCATCTTTACTAAGGAAGCGATCACTGATTTACCAAAGCCATTTGCTTGGCGCACCATACCAGCTGGTCGCGTTGCTACGACATCAGCCTCTGGCACATTCAATGATATCGAACGCACTTGGAGAACTTTTGGAGAAGGTTGGCTTTCGTTCTCAGGCTTTCAACCACGTGAAGACTACGCCTTAGATGAATACCCTGCGAAACTCGTCCTCGCACCACTACCGAAAAAACTGATCCTCGGCAGTCTCGGCTTTATCTCCGTTCGCCTTTGCATTCCCGTGCAAACCGAGCGTCTGATGATCTAATTATTTTCTTTCGAAAAATCAAGAAGGGCGAGACTGCAAAACGGTGTCGATGCCTCTGCTCCCAGCAACGGCACGAATCAAGTCTTCGGCACTCAAGGCACCTAACTCCTCAACCAAGGGTCCACTTAAACAAACGTTAATTAAAGAAGTCAACGAGCACCCACTGAATACGAAAGTCATTCCTGCTAATACCAATCACTGGCTTAATCTAACAATATGATTTAAGGCCTGGATTATAGGCAAGAACGCTATGCCCTCATATGCCACTGCATTAGGCCATGCCTCTCGGAGGGCTATCAATTTCTCGAAATAGCAAAAAATGGACAGCACTCACGGCGACTAAATTGATACTATTCTCAATTGAACATCACTATGAGCACATTCCTACAAAAACTCATCCTCTGCGCAATAACCCTACTTAGTTTTGCTGGACTACTAACACTTGAGGCCAACAACATCACGATCACAAACATCTCGGTAAACAACGATATTTTTGCCGTAGACGTTGAGATTAGAGATGAAAATGGTAATCCCATACTAGGTGGCAGCTTTAGCACTACAAATGATAATATCGCCGTAAGTTCACAAACTAGCGTAGGAACAGCAACCATACAGGGTGCCGTCAGTGACTTCCCAACTCGAGACATCTTAAACGCCAACGGAAAATTAGAGATAGACGTATCACACCCTTTAACAGGAGAGAGATGCACACTAGCGATCGACCCTGAGGAGATCGGGCTCACATTAGACGAAAATCCAGAAACAAGTGGCGACCGCGCCAACCAAGCTGATCCAGGCGAAGAAACCGGCGGCGCCAACACCACCGACAACACAGGCGACCCCGTCTCTACCGCCACTCGTGAATTTTTCTTCTACAAGCAACTCCTCAATTTGCGCGGTCCTACTTTGCCAGTTGAATTCTCTCTCTTTCACGGCTCACAACTCTCCGACATCGCCTTCTTTGATCACCTTCCCGAAGACTTTGTCCATAATCATCATCTCTCTGCTCGCGTCGTTGATTTCGACGGGGCAGGCAACTTCTTTAATCTCCAATTTCATATCGGCTTAGGGCGAATCATCACCTTCGAACGCACTCCTCCCGAAACCGACTGGACCCTCGTAGATGGCGAACGCTGGAAGTTCACCGTCGAAGAAACCGCCACCCATTTCTATCTTAAAGACCCCGGAGAGCAGCTACTCTACATTTTTAAGAAACACCCCCTCGGCACCCAAGTAGAACCAGCTTACATCACGTACATCTTCGACCGTAACGGCAACAGCCTTACCTATACGCAACCCAGTAATCCCACTCTTCAGGGGCCTCTCTCTGTTACTGATAACCTCGGCCGCACGCTAACCTTCACCTATGAGCAACCCAGCGAACTCACCGCTGACTTTCGAGAATTCCTCACTCAAGTCACAGACCACACTGGCCGCGAAATTCTCTTCTCCTACACCGAGATCAATGGAGAACCGCGGCTCGCCAACATCACCGACACCAACGGCGGAATCTATCAGTTCACATATGATAACGATGGCTTCATGACCGCCAAAAGTCTACCAGCTGGCAACACTCCCTACACTCAAACTTACGACGCCATTCCTGATTTCTTTAATGAAAATCTACTCGGAGCCGTAGCCACTCAGACCGATGCCTTTGGCGACACCTTCACCTTTGCGGATGGAGAAGCCGTCCCGATTCTCGGGGCAAGACAAGTCATCATAACTAATCCCGACGGCTCGCAGGCAAAACGTTTTCATAGCGAAGCCAACATCGCCACCGCCATCATCGACGAACTTGGAGAAAAACAACTCTTCACTCCCGACGACATCAACGACCGCATAATCGCCGCTATCGACCGCGATGGTGGCACCCTTTCCTATACCTTTCGGGATGCCTCTGGCCACTTAACCAGCACAACAAATCAACTGGGTGACACAACCAACTACACCTACTCTGAGGCGACAGTTCAGACCTTCACCAATCCGGACAATGGCGAGACCATACAATGCGTCTTCATCGATCTCGACCGTATCGACTACGCCGATGGCAGTAGCATTCAATTTCTCCGCGATGCCAATGGCAACACTACCTCCACGACAAATCGTGCCAACGAAACCTCTACTTTCACTTACAATAGTAAAGGCCAAGCCCTGACCATTACCAACCCAACCTCAGGCGTCACTACCTTCACCTACGACGGAGTAACAGCACTCCCCGCTACTCAAACTGACTCCGACACCGGCATCACCTCATTCACCTATGATGCGCTCTCTCGACTCATCCAATCGATTCATCCCGACACTTCACAAGTAACCTATTCCTACGATGCGCTCGATCGCATTGTTACGCTCACTGATGAGGAAAATGTCACCACCCGATTCGGCTATGATCCGAACTCTAACATCATCCAAATTATCAATGCAGAAGGCACGTCCGAACAACAAACATTAACCTTCACCTTCGACGCCCTCGACCGCCCCGCCAGCATCACCGATGCCGCGGGAGAGACCAGCACCTTCGCCTACGATTATCACGAAAAGCCCACCTCCATCACCTTCGCCGATGGCAGTGTCATCACCTCAACCTACGACAAGAGATGCAGCCTCATCGAATCCATAGATGAAGAAGGCAACAAAACTCAATACTCACGCACTGCTTCCGATCTCCTAGAAGCAATCACCACCGCCCTCGGTCGCACCACGACTTTCTCGCGCGATCCCCGAGGGCTCCTCACCAAAGTCACAGACCCCACTGAAGACACCACCGAATCGACACTCGATCTTTTCGGTCGTACCACCTCAATCACCGATCCTCTTGAGAGATTGACTATTGTTAACCTCGATGGCGAAGGCCGCAAGGTCTCCCAAGATGACCCCCGCCACGGAACCACGATCTACACCCGAGACAACGCGGGGCGCCTCACCAAACTCACCGACCCACAAGGCTCCGAGTGGGATTCCAGCTACACCTCCATGGGCCGTCTCACTTCCTTTGAGGATCCCAACAACCGCGCCCAGACCCGCACCTACGATAATCGAGGCCGACTACAGACGATCACAAACCCTGACAGCATTGTCGAAACCCGCTCCTACAACCTCGACTCCACTCTCCAATCCCGAAGCTACACCGGAGGTCTCACCCACACCTTCACTTACGATGCCTTAAATCGCCTCAGCTCCGCGAACCGAACTCTCGGCACCAAGTCTGATAGCTTTTCGCTCATTTATGATTCCCGCAACGCCATCACCTCTACCACCGTCAACGGACAAAGCACAACAGCCACCTACGATACGCGAAACAGATTAGAGACCGTCACTTACCCAGGAGGAATCATCGTTACTTACACTTACGACAGACGAGGACTCGTCACCCGTATCGAAGACTCACTCACCAATTCCGCGATCGATTTCACTTACAATGCCGACCGTGAAGTCACCTCCACGACCCGCTCCAATGGACGAACAACCACCTACGATTACGACGGCGAAGGTTTATTAAAAAACCTCACTCATGACACTGGAGCCAATCTCGCCTGGAATTACAATCGTGCCGATGAACCGACAACCATAGCCGATATCGGATTCCCCACCGAGGCTTTGCCAAACTTTGTCAATGGCACCGAGACTCTCGCCTTCGATAATTCCTCTCAAATCACCACCTCCGGACACACTCAAGATGAGCGCGGCCGCCGCACCACCGATCCCACCCGCACCGATCACATCTGGGACGCTAATGATCGGCTGATTTCTACCACCAAAGACGGCACCACCATCACCTATTGCTACGATGCCATAGGTCGCCTCACCTCTCGCACTGAGGGCGCCACCACCACCGACTATCTCTACAACTTCGCGCTCTCCACCTCTCCCATCATTGGCGAGCGAGAAAACGGTAGCCTCAAGCGTATCTACATCGCTCACCCCAACGGCCGCATCGCCTATTTCATTGAAGATCCACAAGGCACACCAACAGTTCACTTCTATCACTTTGGAAAAACTGGCAACACCCGCTTCCTCACGGACGCCTCAGGCAACATCACTGACTCTTACGCTTACGAGCCCTTCGGCCTCAGCGCCGGACGCACTGGCAGCAGCGAACAAATCTACACCTACGTCGGTGCCTTCGGAGTGCGCAACGACGTAGCGGCCGGGCTCCTTCACATGCGTAACCGTTATTACGATCCCCTGAGTCGCCGTTTCCTGAGTCGCGACCCCATCTTTCGCAACCTCTTCACCCAAGAATCTGCCGAAACCAATCCCTATCACTACGCCCAAAACCTCCCCACCTCAGCCATCGATCCTGATGGTCTCGAATTCGTCTCGCTTGTTGGGGGTAATGCTGGAGTTCCCGGTGGTGGCAACGGGGACGCAAAGGTCGACGGTTTTACGATTGGTGTGAACGGTCAAATGATTCGCGTAGCTGGCAACGCTGCAAGCGTCCCGCGTTCTTCCGTGGTGGCTCGAATCGAGTTCGGTCTCGACGAGATAGAAACGATCCCCCTCTATGAGGATAGAGGCTTGGCAGAAATCGTAGAGAACCAGCGGCTCACCTTTCAATCTCCCCGGGATCCACGAGATCGCGACTATAGCGCAAGCAATATTGGCCTAGTGCGTATACTTGTACTTCTTGTCATGGGTGATCAAATTAGTCCGGAGCGCCAAGCTGACATGATCAAGGAAGCCCTCAATGGTTTTGAAGTCCCATTCACGATGGAGGGAGTCTTCCAAACAGCCAGAAACGCCGATGGGACTGACTTCTCTGGATACCGTCTAACGCTCAGCGATTGAGGATAACCGCTAGAAGTAGAGTAAGACGATAAAAAGAGATTTCCCGGAAGTGCATAAAGAAGCAGGTCAACGCCTCAAAGTGCCACCAAAACCTAACCGAAAAATTAGACATGAATTTTCCTAGACTTACCTTATGCCTCGGCACGGTTGCGATGATATTCTCGTGCGTCAATGCCGCCACCTTCACCTACGACGACGCAGGTCAGCTCATCGCCGAGTCCTATCCCAACGGTGCTCACGCCTTCTACGAATACGATGACATCGGCAATCCTCTGGCCCGCACCACCATCGCGCCAAACTCTAACCCACAGGCCGACCTCACAATCACCTCCGCCTTCTCGCAAGATCCTGCAACCGTCGATTCGCCTCTTAACCTAACAATCACAGTCACTAACAATGGTCCCAGCCCAGCTACCGAGGTGACTATAGACGAAGTCTTACCCGCTGACTTCGCCCCCGAAACTGCTACCACCACACAAGGCAACGCAGCCCTCGACGGACAATCTCTCAGAGCCCTCCTCGGCACGCTCGCAAACGGGCAGAGCGTCACGATCACCATCGAAGGAAGCGCCCTAGTCTCGGGAACCCTCACTCACGACTCAAGCGTGACTGCCCCTGAAGAAATCGACAACAGCAACAACGCTTCCACCAGCAATGCAGTTATAGATGGCAGCATCGACCTCGCTTTCTCATTGATCCAAAATGGCCCGAACCCTTCCATCAACACTGGCTCTACCCTGATCTACATCGCCCGCGCCATTAACAATGGTCCCAGCGAGGCCACCAACGTCGTCCACACCTTCACCCTCCCTCCCGAGCTCACGTTTCTCTTCGCTGCCCCTGCTACAGGAACGAGCACACACAATGCCGGAGTCGTCACATGTAATCTCGGCAACATTGCCTCGGGCGCCGAAGTCGAAACGATTCTATTTGCTAACCCGACCTCTGCAACCGGAACGTTCATCACCACCACAAATCTCGTAGCAGACCAAGTTGACATCAGCCCCTCCAACAACTCCGACCAATTCGAAACCGAAGTCCTCGCCCCCACGCTCATCGTTACCAATACCAACGACTCCGGTTCGGGTTCCCTTCGGCAAGCCATCGTGGATGCAAACGCAAACCCGGACGCCGACATCATAGGCTTCGAACTCCCGCAGAACATCGTTCAAACGATTACCCCTTTGAATAACTTCCCCGCGCTCACCGAGCCCGTATTAATCGACGGATTTTCCGCTGCAGCTGGGCTCGTGGAAATCAATGGAACCAACGTCAACAGCGGATTCATGATCGAGAGCAGCGACGTTCACCTACGCGCCCTCGTCATCAACCGCTGTGGCACAGATGGAATCACTGCCCGAAGCAATACAAGCAGCCGCCTCACCGGCATCACCATCCAAGGCTGCATCATCGGTCTCAATGCCAATGGCGACACCGACCTCGGCAACAGCAACCATGGCATCGAATTTGAAGAAGTCGATGACAGCTCCATCGGAGGGTCTGAATTCTGGATGGCCAATACGATCTCTGGCAACAACGACCATGGAATCTTCATCGATGACTCTTGCAATAATCTCACCATCGCTGGTAATCGTATCGGCCTCGACATAACTGCCGAACTGGACCTCGGAAACACTGACAACGGCATCATTTTTCTCGGGTCCAACTCACTCATTGGAGGAACCGGCCCAACCGACGGAAACATCATCTCTGGAAATGGGGACTTTGGCCTCGAACTCTCCGGAGAAGGAAACCGAGTCTTTCAGAACTGCATAGGCACCGACTTTGACGGCCTCGATGCCATTCCCAACGGCACCGCTAACAGCACCCGTGCCGGACTGCTCGCCATCAGCTTCAGCGAAGACAACCCCAACATCATCGGTGGCCCGACTGCGTCCGAACGCAACCTCATCTCAGGCAATCAAAATCGCAACGTCCACCTTCTTCCCGGAGTTCGCTGTATCGGAAATTTCATCGGCCCAGACATCACTGGCAACAGCCTCCTCAACAATCGCCCCTTCGCCCACGGAGTAGAGCTCAACAACGGAGCCACCCTCGGCGGCATCCTCCCCGGAGAAGGCAATGTCATCTCTGGCAATTCCGGTTCAGGGGTCATCCTTGATGACTTTCTTCCAGGAGACTCCTTCATTCTCGGCAATACAATCGGCCTCGGCTTTGACGGCAACACCGACCTCGGCAACAACGACCCCGGAATCGTCATCAACAATGAAGCGGGCACTAAACACATCGGTCTCGATATCGCCGGAGCTGGCAACATCATCTCAGGCAACGCAGATGAAGGCATCCTCAGTGATCAACTATTCGGCGAACCAGAGCCTGCCAACGTCATCATACAAGGAAACAAAATAGGCACCAACGCAGAGGGCACTGCAGCCGTGCCAAACGACGACCAAGGCATCTCCATCAGAGATGGTATCAACTTTACGATTGGCAGTGCCATCCCAGCCGGCGGCAACCTCATCTCCGGAAATATTGACGAAGGAATCAACACTAGCGATGGAGTCACTGACATTCACATCGAAGGCAACCTCATCGGCACCGACGCCACTGGCACATTTCCAATCGGCAATCTCGAAGAAGGCATTAATTCAAACGCCGACAACGTCCAAATCATCAACAACCTCGTCTCTGGAAATGGAGATCCCACCGCCTCCTTCTTTGGCCGAAAAGAAGGCATCGCAACCAGTGGAGACAACACCCTGATCCAAGGAAATCGAGTCGGCACCGATCAAACAGGTTCATTCGCCATACCCAATGCCAGCGGAGGCATCATCATCCTCGGCGGTAGCGACATCCTCGTGGGAGGCGCCTCAATCGGACAAGGAAACCTCATCTCAGGAAACGAGAATCCAAACCTAGAAGTGATCACCGACGCAAAGATAGCGGGTAATATCATCGGCTCTAATCTAACAGGGAATGCGCCCTTGACTGGTACCCCCGCCGCCACAGGAGTTCAGTTAAGTTCGTCTAACGGAACCTTCGGACTCCCAGGTCTGAACGGTGGAAACGTAGTTTCCGCCAATAATGGCAATGGCATTCGCCTCTCAGGAGACAACTGGACCCTACAGAACAACCGCATCGGCACCACCGCCGACGGGCTCTCCGCACTCGCTAATTCTGGCGTCGGGCTCGATGCCTCCTCAGGAGCTGACGGAGGAGTCATCAAAGACAACCTTATCTCAGGAAACCTCGGTGATGGCATTCTTCTCGCAGGCGAAGACTTGGAAATCCAAAACAACTCCATCGGCACCAACAAAGAAGGTTCCGCTCTTGGCAACGGAGGCAATGGCGTCAAAAGCACTACCATTTTCGGAATCAACCTCCTCGGTGGCACCGACCCCGACGACGGCAACACGATTGCTTATAACAACCTCGCCGGAGTCCGCAACGAAGGCGACGACACATTTGGCGGTGCCGACCTCACCATCCTCGGCAACAGCATCTTTGCCAATGGCGCCCTCGGTATCGACCTCACCAACGACGTCGGAGATCTAGACGGCGTCACATCGAACGACCTCAGCGACACAGACGAAGGCACTAACGGGCTACAAAATTCCCCCATAATCGTCACCGCAGGAAACACCATCACCGGAACCCTCAACAGCGAGCCCAACCAAACCTACCGCATCGAATTCTTTGCCAACAATGTCGCTGACCCCAGTGCACATGGTGAAGGCGAAATCTTCCTCGGCTTCCTCGACACGACCACCGATGCCAACGGTGACGCTGCCTTCGCTTTTGATTCCCCAACGGCTCCCGCAAATGGACAATTCATCACCGCCACTGCCACCAATCCCGACAACCAAACCAGCGAATTCGGACTCGCTCTCGTCGTGACTGGGGGAAGCGGATTCGGCGATATCGACGGAGATGGCATCAGTGATGCATACGAACTCGAACACTTCGGTTCCGAGACTGCAGGTGATCCTAATGGAGACCCCGACGGCGATGGGCAAAACAACCTTGCCGAATTCATCGCCCTCACCGACCCCAACGATCCATCAAGCTTCCTCACCGTGGAGATCCGGATCGAAGGCGAAAACGTTATCATTTCCCTCAAGTCAAAAAGTGGCCGCACCTACCAACTCCACGCCTCCGAAGACCTAGATGACTTTCCAACTCTCGGGGACCCCGTCGCCGGTGATGACAGCATCATCGAATTCATCGACGCCATCGATAGCCGTCACTTCTATCGCATTTCTGTATCTCAATAGACGATTCATTAATACCCATTCAGCCTAAACCTAGGTTCTTCGTTACACCGAACGGATCTACCTTTTGGGCAGTATTGACGAATGAGTCCGTAATAGTTTTCAACGCCTTCTTTTTTCCAGCTGTGATATGGCTTACAAGAATAGCCCTTAGCTGTTAATTTCCAAATTAAAGCGGTTCATTTTGTTCGAATTAGGGTCATAGGAATTTTGTGAAAAAACCAGTTTACTGAAAGTAAAGTTAGCCCGTGGTGTCATAGCTTTTGAGTGTGTTATGATGTGGTTGGCCAAAAAAGAGGCTCCTGTAGAGGAGCCTCTTTGTGTATGATCTTAGAGGCCGAGTGTGATTTGGTTACTCGT